>JAMKCH010006754.1:0-64990 GCA_023653785.1 Ophioderma brevispina | reverse complement strand
CCCTAAAAATTGTCCACAGACCCATTGGGAACCAATCAGCTGCGCAGAATACGGGAATTCCCCAAATGCCAAAACCTTCCTGTCAGCAACCTGTCCGACTGCGGACACACGTGCAAAAAAGTTGTTTAGCGTACTACTTGTCCCGGTAAGCCTTTGTGGAGTGTTTTTTTTTTTTTTTTTTCTTTGTGATCCTATCCGCGATGCTGGAAAAGAGGTAGCCAGGAGCCCATGGAAATTCTGTTTACAATATTTAAAACACTTTGTCCTTGTCACCATCTCTTGACGAGCGTTAACCAAACAAACGGGTTGTATTGATTCCTCTGGCCATTAACCTTCCAGTAATTAGTGTTAAAGCTAACTGGCTAATGGTTTTTATTGATCGTGCTTTTACGAAATACCGAAGCAAGAAGCGAGTGTTGGTTTAGCCTTTGAGTAGGATTTGAATGAAAGAAATCACCAAGCCTATACGAATAAAGACTATTAACCCTATCATCCCTAACATGTCTATATTGATTATTTCGTGCGAAATTCAAAAATGGAGTTCTCAGTGGCCCTAGATTTAGTACAGGTATTTAGCAATTTGAGGCAATTGATAGGGGTTAAGATATAAGAAATCACATCAAACAATCTGTGAACTGATTACCGTCGCTGTTATAGTATATTTCTAAAATATATCTTTATGTTATTGGGTGCTGTCGACATTTGTTGGAACAGCATTTTTTTTCAATGGAAATGACGGGCGTAGGATGGGAGCTGCTGCAATTGTTGATCGCAAGAGTAAATTGCTTGTACCGTTTTTTTTGGGGGGGGGGGGTGAGGAAGCCTTCTATATTCAACAGTGTTTGGTATCAGATCAACCATAAATGTTTCATGGGGTAGGTTTTTGTTGTTTTGTTTTCATTTTTGTCTCTTGCAATTACCCTTAACGGAAAGATGTCACGATTTTTGTCAAGCTCAGTTTGACGTACTTCCTAAAAAGATGTACATACATCACGAATTCCGAAAAAATAATACAATTTGATGTAAAATTAACAAAATAGAGGCATTTTAATTTTTGCTTTTTTTGACATACGAAGAAAACGGGCGGATTTTTTCGCGATGCTTGATGAGCAAAGCGCCCAATTTGTGCTCTCCTCGTGACGCCAAGTGATGACCAAAACATCGTGTTGTGTTGACTCGAATTGTTATTTTGCTGACACTGTATCTTGATGGATTAATGAAATTAATAATAAAAAGTTTGAAAATAAGTTACAGATGACAATATTTTGGTTCATTCTTGTGTTTTAATTAAATTGTTATTGTATACAAACACACATCGATCGCAGTTCCGGGGTGGGGGTGTGGACACGACCTGCTCCCTTTGGGCTTTGGGGATTTCCAAACGGTAATTTGTGGAACTGCTACGGCATTTACATGGTAGCCTGTGGCTCAGTGGCATTACAAAATCTCCTCTTAAACCCTAGTTCAATAACAAATCTTAGTAATATCAAATGATAAATAAAGGCTAAATTATTGCCTTAAAATCCGTGGGGGTAGGGGATAACCCCGCTGCAAAATAGGTTGTAATTTCCAAGAACGGTCATTTAGATTAAATATTCGTGAAGGCCTAGCTTTAGGCAAGACTGAGTGTAACCGTCCGATACGCGTATAGCCCTCCTACCGTTAAGTCTTGAAAGACTAAGCACTCGAGGCGCGACGGATGTTGATGCCGGATTTGAATTCAGGCTGTTGCTGGTAGGATGGCATGTCCTACCCCCCTGGCAGTTACAACTCGAATAGGAGGAAGTGGCAACACTGGATATGATGGTCTTCACCTTTGACGTCCACCATTTGCCTGCGTTGTGGATTGTCGGAATCGTTTTAGAGTAAGCCATTGGGCGGAAAATTAAACTCAACAAATGTGGACAGTTTTCAACTTATTTGATTTATAGGTTAATATACGTTATTAAGCTTTCCATCTACCCAACTTTCCAAATATATTCAGAATCATGACATTATTTCCTTTAAGGAATCCGTTATCATAAAATTTTGAAATGACAGTATGAAAATCAAATATGGTATCGAATTATATTAATTATTTGCTGCTTGGAAAATAATAAATTGTGTCATGTCATTATGAGAAAATGTTTTTAATTTTTAAAGAGCAATCCATTTTTAAAGTTCATTGACAGGTGTAGCATTACCGCTCTATATTTAACATACATACGTTGCATAGTGACACATAGAATTTGTATCTTAAGTTAATACAGATCGCGCCGCTGTATCTAATTGTGAGGGGACTTCACGTGACCCGCCGCGTTACAGTGTGACCCAGGCTTCCGGAGTTGTGGCATGTATTCAAATTAAAAAAAGCTATAGAATTTTTTATTAAAAAATAACACCCAAGTAGCCTCCTTGAACCCGATTCGTAATAGATACACGCAGAGGGAGGAAAACAATAGATAACAACACAAGACGCTTAGACGAGAAGTGTATTCCTGGATAAAGCATGCAACATCTCAGAATGAATGGAATGGCCGAAAACCTTTAGTGTAGTGACGTGAATAAAAAGTCACATTATAGACAGCATGAGACCCAAAGACCTACAGTAGTTTTACTTGGAACATACCTGCTATTTTTATAAGCGCATTACATTGTTGCTGGATTCGCTGTAATGGGACTGTGTATGCAACAGGCGAGTTGTTGATTTCTCCAATACTGGAGAATTCCGTCAAATCGATTCCAGTAGTAAGTCGAATGTTTCGTGGGACTCCATAGTTCATCAGGCGTATCCAACAGCATGTTGCAAAGCTTTCGGTAATTGTAAAAAAAAAAGAATATTAATTTCTTCCATGAGGCATATGCGTTTATGTTCTTACTCGCAAGTAGATGCTAAAAATGCACAGTCACGACAATACGTATACACACTATAGACACGCGTGTCCCAGTAGTGTACCGAGGCAATCGAGCAAGGGGGCAACATTCAACATGTGGTTTGACATGAGCCAGTTCCTGCCAACACATTGTATTGCAATGAGCGCAGTATTCTCATGTACGTTTGAAGATGTTACGTGCTCGGAACTCGTGAAGAAGATATGCCTGGTAGGACCCCAAATACATAAAAATGAGTCTAAATTTGACCAAAATAACGTTCCATAGGAGCTCAGCAACCTAAAAAAATACAAATCTAGTATCTAACATGGGTGTCTCCACTCCCTGATTTTAAATGTATATACTCCAAATCCTCATTTGCAAGAGGTATAGTCCAGGCTACATATCATGTGACCTTGTTATGTCATATGATATATATATATATTTAGTTTTTCAACGGTTTCGGGGCGGATTTAGAGGGGGCGCCCCCGGCGCGCGCCCCCTCTATTTTTGGCAGAGTACAGGGCGCCGCTTAGAGCGCCGGGCACACTGTAGATCTATATAAATGACTTCTTTACTCACAGGGCGCCCTGTTGATCTCTGAGAATGACGGTAGAGGGTATCAGGCTTTGTGCGGGCGCCCAACACCAACAAGATGCAGTCTGTTGCCCACCCCGACTGGGAACAAAATGAAAAAAAAATACGGTCGAGAGAGCGAGTGCAGCGAACCGGGAAAAAAAATTTGGCTCCACTCTATTCTGGATCCGCCCCCTGTGTTTCTAGACCAGTTTTTCGCTGAATATGAATCGATGGATGCCAGACCCGAAAACATTGAGTATTTTGAGAGAGAACGCAAAAAAATTCCAAAAATGCCCCACCGGAACACTAAAAATTCATATGTTAATTACCCAAAAATTGTAATTTTTTTTGCCTGTTCAGGTCACAACCACTCATTGTGGACCAATTAAAATATTTTGATTACATTAACATATAAGCAAAAGGATTCAATATGGAAGCCAATACAAGAAAACATTGCATCTTGACAGTAGAATGGTAATTTTGTTAAAGGCGCTAGCAATCAATTATAATTGAAAATATGAATAGCTGTCACAATACGATTAATCAAATCAATAAACAATAAGATGGCTCCAAAATGTCAAACTTCATGACTACATATAGCCAAGTGCTGCCATGTTTGTGTATGTCACTATAACTGATTCAGAGCATTTAAATTTCATAACATAATCAAAGTGATTGATACCTGCAAGATGGCATCCTAGATAGGCGTTCAATATGGCTGCAAAAGTCAGTAAACTAAAGATATATATTTTGTGGTTTTTAGATGGATTATCACTTCCCAAAATCCCAGTAAGGCTATCTTAAGTGTCATTGAGTCGTTATTCATCAAAATATCCCAATATGAATACCAATGGAGACCTAAAACCTATCAAAAACAAAGAAATATAAATTATATTTCTAGACTATTAGTGATCGGATTTTTCGCCGCTTAGTAAGTGCCATTTCCATCCATATTGGATACCCATCTTGGATGGCATCTTATATGTATCGACTCCTCTGCTTACCTAATGATGTGTACATTGATCTGATTGACTTACAGGGATAGACACAAACATTGTAGTACTAGTTTAGACACAGCTATCATTATAGCCATCTTAGAATATCGGAATCCATCTGAATCTTCTGAGGACTTTAAAATCATAATTGCTAAAAATATTTTTTATGGTTTTAATTAATTTCTGACTGCCAAACATCAAATATATACCAAATTTGCCAACCTGCAGTCAAAATTAGATCACGATCAAAACACTTTATTGTATTGGCGGCTATATTGAATTATTGATTACGTGGTTACAGAATCCATATGTTAATGGTAACAATGAACTGTTTTAATAGACACTGCAAAATTAAACTTTTTTTCAGTGAACAAAGAGATGAATTGTTTTTGTATTTTTGTGAGCCATTTTTGATTTTTTTTTGTTTTTGCGTTTCTACAAAAATGCTCACGGTTGCTCGTTCCTGGCATCCATCGGATACAGATTCAGCTAACCAACTGATCTAGAAACCATTGAAAAACAATATAGTTTTGATATTCTTTCATCAATGATCTTCGCCTGGACTAGTAATCTACGATGGATGGAGACCACTACAAGACGCCCCTAGGTGCGGCACTTCTGAGTTTTTAATTTATTGATAACAGTGCGACAGGTAGAACCCATCTTGGTAATGCAGTCAAATTTCAGGGGGTGTTAACCCCTTACCAACTTCAAATCCGCTGTAAACACATTCTGGAAAATGCATGTGTTATACTCAATATTGTTACATAGGATCTCTAATTGTGGAAACTATGTTATTTCACTCAGGTTGCCATGGTAACCCGAAAAGGCTTTGGATTGACTAAACACGGAACACCAGAAACTTAACAAAAACTCGCACTTGCAAACTTGGGACAATGCGTACAAAACCATGAAGGCCAGACTTTTTTTATCTGTTGTCATGGTACCGTGAATCGATCAATCAGGTAATTAATCAGAATTCAATGTGGCCAATCAAATAAAAATCAGCTTCATGGTTTGTCTAGTTCTACAAGTGTACCAATAAAACGCAGGATTGAATCGTTTTTTTTTCTGATGAGACAATAATGCAACTATTTTGTCTATTTGATAAGTTTTTATTGTCCGTAATCTCATCTTTGACCAGATTTTTGTTTGGTGTAATTTTGATTTTTGGTTGGAAAGTTTTATGACATATTTTGTAAAGCCCTTCTGAATCGGTTGGTCCGATTCAATGACCTAAGCTTATAGGCCAGGCTTTGATAACTAATGTCAACCGTGTTTTACTTCATGATATACGATTGTTTTTTCACGGTTTTCCTAGACATTTATTTATGCTGATTCCTGAATCCATTGGCGCCAGGCAAGAAACCTTGATCATTTTCGTTGAACGCAAAAAATCAAAATGGCCACCAAAACACAAAAGTTTGTAATTTTTCAGCCTGTCTCGTTTAAAACCTTCATTTTGCCAATTAACACTATGATTCTGTACCACGTACTCCATGAATCACATGTCCCCCAATACAATAAGTGTCTGATCGTGATCTACTTTTACTGCAGGTTGGTATTTGGTATCTATCCTGTGTTTAAACAGTCCAGAAATTAATCAAACATAAGAAATGTTGGTTTCAATGTGATTATAAATTCTTCATTATGCATCTAAGATGGCTTCCGATACTGTAAGATGGCTATAATTATTATGCTGTGTCTAACCAATACTAATAATGTTGGTGTATACCACTGTAAGTCAATCATCAAATGTGCATATCATTAGGTAATCAAGTAATCGAAATACTTAAAGATCACCATCCCTTTGGGATCCCTTTGACTGAGGCAGCAAAAAATTAAAACTTTTGATATTAACAGATGAGTTTTTAGTTTTTGGTGGCCATTTTGAATTTTAGCGGTTTCTTCGAAATTCTCAATGTTTTTCGTCTGGCACCCCATCCAATTCCGATTCAGCAGCAACAATGACCTACTCACGTCGATTTCTACTCACCGTTGCTCTCCGCTGTGCATGGCAATGCTCGAAAAAGTAAGGGAATTCCGATACGTATCGTCTGCATCGACTGGGAGATTTTGTCATCAAGACTTTAAGGTCTCTATTTTGGATGAACTATTACCGTACGTTTGTTTGTTGGCATTTTTATGTTATCTACGAGTGCTACTCACCGATTCACATTTTTTACATGCAGAGTATTTTTTCTGGTCCTGTACTTAAGAGATTTTTTGATGAATTTGCCTAATTTTGTGGCAATTTGTCCCTGGCGTCTCGTACTTATAGTGGTGCTCTAGTGATAAAACGGAAAATCACATCATACGCTGGTTCCCTGCGCCTGGGGCCTCGCTTCATGGCTGATCTTGGGTCTTGTGACGTGGTGCTAGACCAAAGTCGCCAGGGGTACCACGTATTACCTGGTACGACCTTCTTCGACCATGGACGACCGAGAGCAAATTGTTCATGGTATATATTGAGTGAAAATCGGTGATGCCACTCGCGGGGACAGTCGGCACATTCTCCATTGTGAGTGTGGCAGGATTTGGACTTACAATAAGTATTATTTGTCACTGAAGAACTCAAGTATAATTGGTTTGAAACTTAAATTCCTTAAAATCTGTAAGGCGGAAGAGAACTTTTAAAACCTGAACATGAATTATTGTGGATCCTAGATTTTCCATGGAACGCATGAACGACCAGTTTGACGGACATCCCTCCATAGAAAGGTGAATGTTGAACATGACACAGCACACATAATTGGTATAGGGAAAATGCCCGTAACTCGACTTTGTGCAGTTATTACTCCCAACAGAAGCCTTTTTGGATATAGTATCCTTACAGAATGTAAATACATTGTTATCTTCTATAGTTTTCTTAGTAGTTTAAAACATTTTCATTATATTTTCATATCTCGTTAAGTTGGTTTTCGGTCCCCACTAAGAAAAAGGAAACTGGGCGTTCACTCCCTCCCTTTTCGTTTATAACGATTCGTACTTTGCGTCAATTATATTAAACATTTGAGCATAACATGACCTTTATTTTCATATTTCGTCAAAAAGCAATTTCATTTGGTCTCACCCATGGCCCATTATCTGAATGTACAAACACATTTCGTCTTTGGTGTTATCATGTTAATGTTCACCAGCATTTAGTCCGTGCAAGATATTTCGTCTATTGTGGGTGTATGTATAGGCTCGTGGCTAAGAGTAGGCCTTACAACATCAGCAAAAGGTAGCAGAAAGCGACCGGGGACACTGGGAGGGCGGGCACCTGAGGGGGCGGGCGGGCACCGCAGGTGGCCCTCCGTTGTCATCGGTTGGTACACTTTCTTTAACATCATGATCTTTTTTCTTGGGGATCAGGATTTGTAGTTCTAGATGTGTTTATGTTCCTAAATCTTGATCTGTATTCTTTGTGCTGGTATAAAACAAAGAAAAAGACGAAAAAAATATAATTTGCTGATGTTACAGGCCTACCTTAGTCATGGTTCCTATACATACTGCACAAGAGACGAACTCTACTGAGTTAAAAGTGAAATTATATGACCAAAGACAAATTGCTTTGTAACATCTGATGATGACCCATGGAGTACGACGAAAATTAAATTGGTCTTGACGAAATTGCCCATGAAAAATAAAGTTATTTTATTGATCAAATGTTTAGATAATGACCAAAAAGACGCGAAAATGCTTTTAACAAGCCACATTTTCGGTGTTCAGGCGGGACGAAAATTAACTAACGAGGTATGAATTAAATGACAAAAAGTGTTAAACTACACTGGGAACACCCCTATATTAATACCAAATATTATACTTTTGTTGAAAAACTGTATACAGGGTACTGCAGCGTTCCAAAGTCACAGACTTTTGACCTCATTGACTCAAGGCCTGCAGGTGAAGACAATTTACTAAGCACTGGTATCTTCGTTCGCTAAAGTATCTGGTCAGGTAGTTTCATTCGACCCTTCTAAACACATTCCAGCCAAATTCAAAACAATCTGAACACTCTCACTATTAGAACAGCAGCCCAGAACACGTTTTGTTTGGATCAAATACGACGACGAGTATAACCAACAAATATCTAAACACGGGAATATTCAGAGAAAAATAATAAATTTTGACAAATAGTGAACAGTGTCTGCCGGAGAAGACCGCTTGCCGTGTGGCCCCAGGCGAGGGGAGGTAAAGTTACTATGGGGTCAAAGTGTATGAACTGCTCTAAAACCTCTAAGGTAATATAGCCAAAATTATTCCTTAGGTAACCAGGAGTAAAAAAGTGAATTGGCCCACATGCGTGTGGGCGCTCACTTTACCAAAGATATTGGGAAAATAGGTAAAGGTCTTTGTTTATTCAAAGAAAGGTCACCCTTTGCACATACCCAAATTTCTGTAAACAATAGTTAAAATAAAATATTGCTCTGATAACCTGATTCCAACCACAATATGAACTCTGATTAGCACTTGTAGGCCCGGCATCATCTTGTTGTATACACCGGGAGGGTGTAAAAAACATTCCCTGTGTAGGACTCTATGGGGATGGGGGACATTATGGCCCCCTCCCTAATTAAAGGGAACCAAACCCTAGATGCAAAATAAAAAAGACAAGTATTTTGAATCAGTTGTAGTTATTTCATTAAATAAATTTTTTGATTGTGTTTACAAAGAGAATCTGTGTATTGCACAATGGGCTGACCAGTTTTCTAAATAAACAAATGACCTTTAGCATAATTTTCCAAATAATCTTGAGAAATAAGGACGGCACCACACGCGTGTGACCAATTGACTTTTTTACTCCTGGTGACCTAAGAATTGAAATTGAGCTATATCATCATTAGATTTAGAGCAGTCACACGTTTGACCCCAATAGTAACTTTACCCCTTCCTGAAGGCCACACGCAGCCAGGCGGGTCTCCGGAAGAAATTCATATTTCAAAGGTTATATTTTTCTCTGAATTTTCCCGATCAGATATTGGTATCTCTTCGTTTGATCAACAAATTCTGGGCTGAAGGCCCGGGGCTGCCGGTGTCATAAACTACCGTTGTCCGCGTGATAGTTGTCCTACCCACCACATTTCTGTCTGTGTGTTCGCCATTGAGTGCTGTATGGCATTGGTTTGTTTCAGCATTGTTACCAAAATGGCATCGTCGACAAGTCACGTTTATTCTGCTACATGTTGCTATGTGTAGATGGACAATTCTTCTGGGGGACACTCAATTGCATTTTACCACCGGTCGGTTCTATATAGGTACCTGCATATTTAACAATATGCTAATAACCCAGTCGGTCCAGCGTGATCACCTCATGCTTGCACCGGCTTTAGGCGGCGTATATGTTATGCACTAATTCCTTATCACTCTGATAACCGGAGCTCACGGACGCGCGCGGTAATTGGGTGAGAGAAATATGTAAATTGACTAGTGTACGACATCATCCTAATTATAGTTTGTCACTGCTTGCGTGGAAGCTAGTTTAAATGGTGTTTGAACTATACTTCTGATCCACTTTTGTGGGGTTTTTACTCAAGGTGGGAATATCATGTCCAACAACTTGATTCAAGTTCAATTAAAATGCAAGTCCTGTTTATATTCATTTGATATCAGAAACTACCTCCATGATGCTTTAAAACAACGATATTGCAGTTATTAAATTTAATTTACACTTATAATCCGTTGTTGTAAACAAAGTTTTGTGTTGGTTTAATTGTCTTCAATGCATACCTACATTGTACATAACTGCCATGTGTTAGGTCATCTGAATCGGATTTGAATCGGACCAATCCGATTCCAGAAGGGCTCATCATACAAAATTTGCATACTTATATATTCCTTTAAAATAAATAAGTCATTAACTAAATCCTACCTTATAGTAAATCTCTTAGTTGGCGATGGGAAATTAAATGCCCGACCCCTGCAACCCAACCAAATCTGGATTGTGATCTGTGCATTTATATTTATATCCGTACACTGATGTATATGACACTCACCATGGCCTTGTATTTGTATCTCACCAAATCTAAGATCATCATGTTAGGGGTTTTTTTCTTCAGTGGCATGGATCGTGCCTCATTTCTCTGAGTCAAGACGCCAAGCAAACCAATAACTGATTTAAACCTACAAGAAACAAAACCAGATAGGCGAGTATCTTAATAGACTTTCAAGTGAAGTATTGCTTTACCATATCGTATGAGGTATTCCAAAAAGCAGCCCAATCGACCCCATTTTGCCGCGAAATTCATTTTTGTGCATATTATTGATAAATATTCACAAGCTCTTTCATATACCAAAATATTGAGCAAAAAATAACATTCCAACATTTTTAGTAGAATAGATATTGCACTTTGGGGAATATACCCAAACGCCAAATGCAAGTCTTCCAAACAGACCATTCTGCATTCGTCTGTTTTGAGTATCTGAAAAAACCACCGCACGGCGCTTATTAAAGTGAGCAGTCGATCAAGGTGAGTGATACTGCGAGATTCATCTCACCGATTGATCAACACGGGGGGGGCTATAGAAGTCTGGTCGAAGCTTAGTACAATGTGTGTAGCGGTATCTGAGCAGAAATGATGGTGAAAAAAGAAAAACTATATTACTAAAAGTGGTGAAAAGTATTTTTTAAGGACAGCACAATTCTGCCCCGAATAATGTACTGTGAAAATTACAGTATCCTGTAACAACTTATTTCAATAAAAACACTGAAAAATCTATATTTGGAGTTAGGTATTACAAGTTGTAATTTATAGAGAATAAAAAAAACACACACTGGACAACATACAACTTAGTAGGCCTATCCACAAATGTCAACCAAAATTTTACCTGCTGATACTGTAAAATTCAGTAATCTTGGTTTTGATAATAATTTAAAAACAGTTGCATGTTGTAGTTCTTAAACTGGAAAATATAAAGGGGAGTTGAATGGAAAACTATAAAGCTGTGGTTCTTTGGGATTGTTGGCAGAATTGGCTACCAGTATTTTCCTCTAAGATTCACAGTATTTTTTTGAAATAACTTATTAATGAGAATCATAATAAGTGTATAACAATTTGTTGTATAAAGTTCAAATTCAAATAAGAGCCTCTCTGATAAATTTAGTCGAATAGGCCTCGAAAAGCTGGCGGACCACAAAAAAGTATTTTACTATATTTTTTAATACGGTCCAGTATTGTCTTTTCTATCCTTTTTTTTTTACTGTGAAGCGCACATTATTTCGTAAATAACAAGATGCATGTTAGTAGTGGTAGTATAAACCAAAAAAATAGGCAATTTTAGCTGCATGTCATGTGTTCTTTACCAGACGAGATTTTGTAAGATTGTTTGTAAGATTGGTCTTGACTGTCTAAGCGAGATGCCGGGCGATAAGCACGAAAAAACGGAGCAGGCGGTTATCAGTTTGGATCGCGCCAGTTGAGTTTATGTATTATTATTTTTTATTGTTTTTGACATAATAGATTAAAGTATCTTTTATTTTGTAATGATTGACACTATACGTTTCATGAGAATAATTTCACAAAAAAATACCCTTATTTAATTTGAGAAGTGATAACACAAACATAATGTATAAGTTACGGTAAATTGTGCAAAAATAGAGACATTTACTCAGTTAATTTACCATGTGTGCCTTGCATTAATTGATTGTGAAGTTTTTGTAATACTTTGTAAAACAGATTTCAAATCAGCTAAGTTGGTTGTTCAAGTTATAAAAACAAGTTAATTTTAACCCCAGAAAGAAAATAAAGGACATAAACAATCACTAATGTAGTAGCCCATTTTCACTTCAATTTTTGTAGAGATAGTTCAAAAACCTTTAACCTCTTGTTGAAACCCTTTCACGTTTTGGTACGAATATGTCAATTTTTAATTTAAATAGATTAATGTGAAAGGAAAATAAGGTTATAACATAAATTAATGTTCTATATTATATTCCCTTTGTCGGTTAGCATAGGATAGTGGTTATTAGGTATTTGGGTCAGATCAGAGGGTCCCAGGTTTGATCCATTAGTTCAAGTAGATAGGCTTACTGTTTAAAAAAATTAAACTATGATTAATTTACAGCCAAATTAACACTCGTCTACCTTAGCCATTTTTTGAAAACAACAATCCGAAGGGGGTGTGTGGTTACCAGTACTGAACATCGATTCCTGTTTAAATTTTGTACCAAGGATAGCTTAGCGTTTTCTTATTTCCATTTGTACCAAAATAAGTACCAAACATCCCCCATTAGACGTCACTATGAGTATATGGTGAGGAGGAACGGAAGGAGAGGAAAGGAAAGTGCGAAAATACTAGGGTGGAAATTGATATTTTCGCAATTCTTAGCGACTAAAACACATTATTATAGCACTTAAAATGCTCTCCATAAAAAAATAGTCATTTCCTATCATGAAAATGTGAATATTCCTAAACCTTTTCTTTGGGATCACCTTTATCTTTCCTATATTCCCCGTTGGATGTTTTGTTTTGGATAAAAAGGACGAGAAATATGTCAATTGACAATTACCATTAAAATAATCTGGCACCAAAAGGGGGGCTTTAGCTAGACGGGGAAAACATTGAAGGGGGTGCTAACCCCCCCTCCCCCCCCCCCCCCTAGGTAGACGAGGTTTAAGATCAATAATGCAAGTAAAACAAAAGAACATCAAAATCGTTTTCGTTTCCTCTTTTCTTTCCGATATTATCCAACATACCTACGATATTATTTTGAGTTCCAGGCAACTTAGTTGATTTAATAATTTCACTAACTTGATAATGTATCTGTGTGTACTATAAGCGCAATAAAGTAAAATGGGGTTTTGAAGACATGTAGACAAATTATTAATTCACATTTTCAGCCATCTCAATTAAATTACATTTTGATGAAGGGTAACTTTTAAACATTACCTCAGTGAAGAATGTATTTCATAAAATTGATGCAACCCGATATTACGCGTTTATTGAGTAGATAAAGGAGGAAATTATTTCATTCATTACAATAACGAAAGATGGTTAACATGAGAACATTTTCATTCTGCATTTTCAATAAATACCCCTTTGATAAATCAGAAATATGGCAATTTGAATTGAAACAAACGTCAAAGTATTGCGGCAAACTGCCATATTAACCTCAAAAGGCGTTATTAGTTTTTTTTGATTTACTCATTAGAGTAGACCACCGTTTTCAAACAACAGAAAAGTATAAGAGCAAGACAAACTTTTTAAAACTCTGAGAGTGCTATTACTCCAAAAGGGAAACATATACGCAATGATTCTGTTTGATGACCGAAAAAATGAAAAATATCCCGGGGACTATCAATTTCATTTCAAATTGTTCTGATTTACACTCCGAAGTCGTTTATTTTTACCGAGTGTTAGATACGTCTTTTTTTTTTATTTTTTGACACTAAATTGCTAATATACTCTTCCTTATGGTTTTCGTTACTTGCAAGAGTAAGTAAAGCCTACATGAATCTATGTACTTTATTTAGTGACAGTTGTGGAACTACTGAAAAATTTAATAACTATTAAAAGTAAAGATACCATATTGATAAAGCGTTTTTTTGAGGTTAATTGTTACGGAAAATAACAGTATTCATTATAAAACACGTGTTGTATGTCGATCATTAGAATTAAAGGATTTTCGTGCCGAAAAACCCCCGCCTCGTAAATTTAATAAAAAATATAAAGACTGATAGTAAATAAAGCTTTCTTCTTGATAAACTAGTGATCTTTGATTCCTTTTACTCTAAAAAAAAAGCTAGTATCAAAATAAACACCTTCAAGCAATAAAGAGATAAATCACAACTTCTACCACTTAACGTTTATGGAAGTTTTTATGTCCAATAATTCACAAAACCAAGGGTTTCAACGCTATAGACATACGCTTTGGATGTCCTTGTACTTACACATGTGGGCCGATGCTACAATTTGGAAAAAAATAAAAAATTTTTTGAAGTAAAATAAGCAAAAATACTGTAAATTTTATGTAAAATTACCAGGCGTATTATATAAAACGGACTACAACTGGAGCTTTTATTCGAGAAATATTTTTCGAGAATCAACATTTATCGTAACATCAGTATTATGAAAAAATTTTCAATTATACGATTAATAACTAAAGTTTACAGAAAAAAATGACTATAAATTACAAGAAAAATTCTGGCAGCAATTTTCCAACAAAAACCCCGTAAAAGCCATCCTTTTAACAGGTTCTTTCCATTCAAATAACTGTATATTTATAAATTACACTGTTATATGTATAGCTTGATTGTATTATATTTGACATTGCGTAGTAAATATTTGTTAAATCAATTCTAAGACAACAAATAAAAATTGTAGTTAGGGAGACCAGCATCATTCCACTTTTCTATCTTCCACTGGCACATTTATTTTGGCCTGTAAGAGACAATGACACCTTAGAAAACCGTAAAAAAGCAGGCATTCTAGCGCCCTCGCAGGCAAAAAGTATGTTCAACATGGTCAATACCACCGCTGGGGGATGCGGATCGATCGACTCTTTTTGAGTACGCCAAACAGCTCAATGTGCATTCGTCTCCTTTTTGACATAGAAACCAGAGGACGTTTTTTAGTTTTGCAAAAAGACCAATCACTTTGTAATTAAATTTGTCAGGAAAACAAAGGATACTTGAATGAGAAAGCGTGCTCAAAAGGAAGAACCGTTTCAATGTCCACCAATGTCCACTAAAATCATTGTCCAAAATAAAGTTCAAATTTTAGATAGCAAGTTCATAATTCTCGAAAACTTCAATCGCAGATATCTCAAAATGGTTGACTTTTGGTCGCGATTGGCCTGTTTTGGAAGATTCGTGGACGATAGTTGGGCACCGGGAGTCAGAGGGAAGTTTACAGGCCGGGAATTTTAAGACATTTGGGCTGTTAGCTAAGCAATGCTTTTTTTTTGACAGTCCTGAATTCAGTTTTTTGATAGGATAAATCCCCGTTTTAGCCAAATATCCGGTTTTTTGAACGAAAGGACCGATGTTTTGCATTGAGAACCGGGTTTTATAACGAACCCGGTATTTAGGGACCGCCATTCACCTTAGTATCATGGCGCTTACAATTATTATACGCTGTCACTAGAAATATCAGGAATCATTTCGCTTATCGATCAAAAAAAAACCGTGTTTCGCCGAAAACCCGTTTCCAGTGAAATACAAAGTTTTTCAGTCGAAACAACCAGGGTTGTCGGCGACGGACGACAACCGGGGTCGACGCAACCCGGGTTGGGGTAGCACGAAAAAACTGGATTTCAATTGAAAACTGTTTGTCTTTCGCCGAGAAACCCGGTTCTTCGTTTATCGAATTGAAAAAAAAAAAAAAAAAACTGCGTTTGCGCCCGAGGGGGCACAGGGTTATCATCGAAAAAACAAAAAAACGGCTATTGGCCATTTAAAAAGCCTGATGTAGACGTTTTAGCTCTAGAGCTAGATTAGTCTACAGGATAGAGTATCATGTTACGGGATCTAATATTACTTTTGAGCAGTATTTACTATTAACACACAGGCCCTAACAGTATTGCAACATTTTCAGAAACGAAACTTCATAATCCACAAAATGATTTCCAAACTTATACCATGGTTCTGACCACTCAATACTATTAAACATTCCAAAGTTGTGTTTTTCAAAACAGATGTTATTCCCCCAAATCCAAGAAAGTGAAAAAACGTTTGATTTGATTGTCCACGTTTCCTAACTATGGCGGATATATAAATCTTTTCTTTGAACAGCGAACGATAACTGTCCGATTGCACTCCAGAAAGGAAAACGGACACAGACACAAAAGATATGGCTTCAACCAACAGCCACTTAAAAGCCAATAATGGAACATTTTTTGAAGACGCCCCCCATTTTCAAAAATTTGATATTTTTGCCACAGTTTACGTTGGTAATTGTCTTGGAAAAAGTACCTGCCAACGAGAATGCAAAAAATGCCGTATGTATCACAAAATAACGATTTTGTAGGTAGAATTGGGATACCAGATGGGACTTAACGGCAGCAGAGCCGGAAATGCTCCGTTTATGTCGTGTCATGTGAAAATAGTGCCACCCTCGAGAAAAAATAACCTCTAATTGATTTCCTGAACTATAAACAACGAATGGAATGAGAGTCGAAATAGACACGTACATGGGTTATTTCCCGGCCTATTTCACAGTTTTGGAAGGCAGTTTCCAGCAGCCGGTGAATTATTTCGGGGATCCCGATATAATTATTCTAGTACAAAATTCCTTAGTTTGTGACACTAGGACATCGAGCTTGCTTAACCATTCACAGGTAGTGTTTACTACTACTAGTCAACTCATTAATTTGACCTAAAACACTTCGGATTTTTTTCAAATATTCAAATTTTTGAAAAAAGGGGGGGGGGCCGACCGCTCTTCAAAAAAATGTGCTATTTATTGCTTTAATGGAATTCTGTACGGGTTCACTTGGGTTTATTTAAATGTTCATGGGAGAAAATCATGGTGGTTGTGTGGACCGGAAGTCAATGGAAGATAGTGGTATTTGAAATATTCGATAAATCCGAGACACCTGAAAGACACAATCTAATAACACTCACGTGGTTACGTAAATCATGTGTAATACGCGTTCAAACTAACATGACAAACAGCACAATGTCAACGTGGTGCCATTTAAAAGCTGTTTTAAGGGTTTATCACGTGGCATCTTCTTGCCATTAAATTGCCCGAGTCCAACGGTGGTAAAAGTGTTCCCAGATTTGAGTGACATTCATTATTATTCCGGTCCATACAAACCAAACCAATTTTTCGCCCTAAAACATTTTAGAGTAGACCCTGACAAACTCGTTTAAAGTTCATTTTAGGAGGACTACTTCGGAGGCCATTTTGACGTTCATCTGACTGTATTCACTTCTGGAGTAAAATCGGCAAGTTATCATAGCCAGCTTCTTTAAAACAGCCATATTAAGGGATAAAGAAAACAAATTAAACGTTTGGTGCACCCAATTGATTCTGGGGGAAAACATCATCTGTTAAAAAAAACCCACTTTGACAATAATTACGTAATGTGTAATTTACAAGCAACTCCTGATCAAATTTTAATAAATTTGTGAATCTAATTGCTTTTTCGGCATGTTGCAAAAATTACTTATGGCCAGATGTGTGTTAGTAGGATTTTGTATTCCTGTCAGTTCATTAAAAGTTTTGGGGGGGCGTTGTGACGATCATTCGTTCTGAGAGAGTATGCTTTACCACTCATTATAATAGAAATGCGGATGTTCACCGACACCCACAGATCAGAATAAGGACATAATTAAAAAAATGATCCCTTTTCTCACGAAGCAAATGTGACAGGCAAATGCACTGAAAAATTCTAAACAACAAACTTGAACAAACATAAGAATTATGATAAAGGAATACAGTAATTATACTCACCAAAGTTATTTTACGTCACTAAGGAAATGTAGAAAATCTGATAAGTTTACATTTATTCGTATTGTTGCAAGAAAAGAAATAATATTTGAGAGCAATATTTGGTCCAATCATTTATCTTACAGTAACTTCAGAGTTTTGGTCAGTTATAACAGAGTACAATATTTACGTGGCCTAATCCTCCTAAGATATATTTTACACATGAAAAAATAACATGCTCAAAAACAGATAGTGACAATATTAAAAGGCCAAAGACATCCAGGGAATTTGTTGGCTAAGTTTAAAGTGACAGGAGGAGATTTTCTTAAGATACGAATTTCACTCAAATTTCACTGGATCGGTTGTAGACCACCTACCGAGAACGTTTCGAAGGTTTATTGGACAAACAGGTGCAAAAGAAAACCGTAAACCTTGTTTTGAACTTTCCTGCTATCGTAATCGTTCCCCATAGAAACCATGCTTTGACTTTCTGTCGTGCACGACAGAAACTACTAAATCATCATCTTATTACATAAAGACGGCGTATTCGGCTTATTCACTTCAGGTGTGATCTAATACATTGGTATGCATTCCAAATATGTAAAAGAACGGGGTTCGACAAAAATTGGGGGCGCTTCTTTCTGGAAATCTCCTCATGTCTCTTTAAGTTTGCCGTCACTTAAAGGAGGATGGCCCGATTTAAGAATATGAAGTTTTCATCTTAATAGATTGGCCTTCACTGCAAAACCCCATCTGTAAAGTTTCGCGCCGATACTTCGCTCCGTTTTGATGCGAGAGCTAAAAACGTGATTTTGTAAGCCCCATACTGTGTAAAATTAATATTGGTCGATCAAAATGGGGCACATTTTCGCTCATAACTTCCAAACCAAACATCCTTTGGCTCTAAGATTTCACAGGGTAAATGAGAAAAATAGTAGCTTTCTTCTGATGCCAAAATGTTGACCACTTCCGGTAAAATCTGGGGCTTCTGGGGATGAGGCTATTAGCGATCGAGCCATGGACCTTTAAATCAACAAGTGTGTCTATTACACGAATATCATGGAATCGTACTCTTTAATATTAAAACCACAAAGGTCACAGAACGGTCAAACAAGGTGCATGTCGTCAGAATCAACTCTAACGTATGTTTTCTTGTGTTACACGCCATTTCCGCGTCGTCTACTGAATTAATGTCACCAGCGACATTAATTATAATATCGTTCTGTTTTCCCATAAGCGCGCTGATTTGGGCTTAATAATTTCAGGTGAGGGCTAATGTATATATAAGCTTTACAACCATGCAAAAATATCAATTTTGAAAAATCTTGAGGGCGCACTATTTCCAAATGTGCCAGTGTCTCTTTAAGTGAAGTCCAATTGTTCTTTATTTTGTAGTCGGGTGGATGGTAAGCATGTTAAGTATTAGTTGTACCCTTTTGACAGAAACGGCCGCTCATAGGATGGGGCATCACAACAGCATGCGCGAAGCCAGTTGGGTTACGAGAGCACGTGTGGTCCAGTGTAAAAGCGCAGGACTCGTAATCATTAGGCCGTTAAAATCGTGAGTTCGAGCCCCACTGTGGTCAACGTGTTTGTGTCCGTGGGCAAGATACTTAATCTCAATTGCCTCGTAGACCCAAATCTGGGGAGCTGCTTTGGGGAATATTACAATCCAAAGTGCTAATAGGCTTGTGCGCTTGTAAGGCTATGCTTAGAGCAGCCACCTAGATGAAGCGAAATGATTGTGACGATTTCTTGAAGGCGGCGTAATAATAATTGGCAACAGCGCTTTCAGCCTGTTTACGGAGATTAAGCGCTATATAAAAACTGGTTGTTATTATTATTATTATAAGTGAGAAAAAAATACCGATCGCAGGCAACATTGACCCACTCGCGGGGACAAGGGTAGGGACAGGACAAAGTGTGAAAAAAGGGCTGAATTAGAACGGATGTCCGTGTTTTCCTTCCAGATATTCCCTCAGTAAAACGATATCCAACGGGGAAATCTGCCCCGCACTCGCTATGTCCCTGCTAAAAACATTTGTTGCTCGATATTAAAGTAAATGCCATTTAAGGATTCAGTGAAGTTTCTATATCTTAAAAAAACATGAACAAATTAGGAAATACATAGTGAATGCTACTTATGTAGGTATTACATGCATATATTAACTAAACTGGATCTTAATAATTATAATAATAATAAAAATGGAGATTTATAATGCACAAATCTGTTATTAAAAGGCGCAAACTGAATACCAAAAATTCGAGGAAAATTTATCAAAAGATGAACCAAATGATAAAACATAATAAATAACATGACACCCATTAGTTACCAAAACAAAAGCTGTGAACTTAAAGCGGGAAGGCAACCGTACGGTGGCCGTTTTTTTTTTTTTCCAGATGTGAAAACAATATCCACACATGTATGCTGGATGCTTCAAACATTAACCGCAGATTATGTGTTAAAAACGATTGTTTATAGCAACTTAATTTCCATTATTTTACAACCCAAAATTGAGCTGATTCTTTTCACTGAAAATGAGTAAAGAATGAATTCCTTTCCTTAACTTGCCCTTTACCCCTTTCATATACCTCTTGCTCACCGTAGTGTAATGTAACTGTACATGTTCTTTTCGATTGTCTTACCTGTAACCCTCCCATTCGTTACTCATCATTTCTCTATCCCTTGCAACTATTTAACCAAATTCGCTATTGCCCAATCGGTCTTGGCAGAGATTAAAATTGTGTTCGATATCTGAGATAGCATCTCATTACACACTCCACACTAGTACCCCAAAATTAAAAGAAGCACTTGATCATTTTCATAGGAGAAAAATATTTGGTTAATGAAAATCTGATATGATGACATAAACTTCAGCAAAGAATCGAGCATAGTACAACAATATAAATGGGTCGTACACACAATTTGTTACCCATGATTGCAGGCACACCTGTACCAGAAATTGTACTAAGAAACTATTTCATATTTTAACATTAAAATACAAAATAAACACACACTCAAACACGCGCACACACACTCGCGCACACACACTCGTGCACCCCCCCCCCCACCCACCACATTCTTTAGTGACAGACCTGGAAAATAACGAGTATTCGTGTATCTTTTCTTTCAAATACTTATCACTTATTTTAGTATCTACTATCCAAATCAGCCAGCTACCTTAATCATGTTAATGTGTAATTTGTTTCGTCCGAAGAAAGCTGTTCGAACATGCCCCGCCCATACTATACATTCAAACCAATCACGGTCGCGTTGATTGACAAACTTTGACATACAGCTATCCAAATTATCCAGATCTACTACAGGCTATCCGATAAAGCACTAATAGGCCAAAAAAAAAGCAAATTTGTCTCAAAATAAATGTGAAAAATGCTAATGCGAAATGCGTTTTTTTTTAATGCATTTTTGGCCCACTTTTTTCAATTTTCATTTTTTTCTAAATTTTTTACAAAAAAAAATGAAAGTGAGTAAAACCTAAAAAAAAGAAATTATGCGGTCAAAAGCAATTTTAAACCTTATGCGCGCGGTCTTCTGAGACAAACTTTTTTTTTTCTTGGCCATATCCAAAATATTTTTTTTCACAAAGTATGTGTCTTTCAAAATCCTAATTTTTCAGCAACCTTCTGCAATCTGATATTGTACTATAAGACTATGGGACGTAGACTAAATAATAAATAACCAACTGTATATCAAATCCTGTTGTCCCATGGGGCCTGGGGGGGGGGGGCTAGGGCAAATCCAAGTGTAAATTTATAATAAATTATTACAATCATATAACTGTCTGATCCCGCAAATAAAACTTGCATATTTTCTTTAAAATAAATAAAATATCAGCTCAATTTCCTTTCCCTATAATATCAGTGACCAATAGATACACATAGTCTTCAGCAAACAATGGAGCTAAGATATTCCACTATTATTACTATTGTTATTATTATTATTGATAGACAAACTGAATGACTTACCGTAGAGCTATTAAGTTGCCTCCAAGAAATAGATCCACCTCGCATATGAGTTGCAGATACCTCTCGGATGTCAAGGTGAAGAAGTAAAAGGAAAAAAGTTAAAATTTCATATCCTCTATGATTCATTGTGATCTTGCTCCTTCAATGATATCCTTTTACACTCGTGTTCATGGCGAGTGAGCCCTACATAATGCGATGGCAAATTGCATGGTGACACCTTATATAGGACATGTAATACTACCCATTAAACACACCTGGCGATATACCTTGACCTATGACCCTTGAAGTAGCCCCAAGATGAGCATAATAAAGTTCCAATCACCTGTGCGTGACATTTTCACATTATGATGTTAATGAAAACATCATTAAAGTTGATGGAGGAATTTGATTAATGTGTTCACTCGACTTTCTTGAGTATAAGTTCGGCCAAGTTGCGTATTAGAGATGGTGTTATGCCGATAGCGCCGTAAAGCGGTTTGAAACGTGAGCTAAGCTACGTGTCAAAACAATAAACTTATTTAATTGTTTTTAATAATCCTGTCCTTTCAAAACTGTAACCCTTTAACTCAAAATGCTGCACTAGTGTCTTCCCCCAGGATTGAGTTATTTATTTGTGGGGTGAAGATTTGAATGAATGCCGAGTTGTTTACTTAGGGTTAATACTAATAAGACAAACAATCTGACACCATTTTCTTAGGAATCAGCCCAAGCAGGATGACCTTGAACAGTTATCCCTTATAGCTATTGACCTATTTTCCATTGATATGGCAAACTATACATATTTTAATCGTTGGGGATCGTGACAAACATTGGTGTTCAAAGCGGCTTTCTATCATTGGTGACTTTTGATATGTTATTCTATGATTGTTTTGAATAGATGTCACCATATAGCTATTGATCTATTTTGACGAAGTCCGTATATACCAAACTATATAATGGCAAACATGTTGGTGTACCTCTTTTTGCATGTTCCTGGCTTTCTGCCATTGGTGACTTTGGATATCTTAGTCTATATGATTGTTTCAAAGAACAATATCACAAAGATTTTTGTTGCAGTTAGTAGTAGGAAAAGCCTCAATTTTGGTTAATTTTACTAATCTAAAATGGTTATTGGTCAGAAGGGTCATTCCTCCGTCATGTTTTGTTCTCTTCAGAAAGATTATTGATCCAAAAAGGTGGTTTCTTCGAAAAAGAGGTATTTATTTATAGCTTTAAACACTACCCAATATTCCTAATACTAAACCTAAAAACCCTAACCATAACATTAAAACTAACCAAAAAGTCGGAATACTGACCTTTTGGATGCAGAAGCGGGGTTGTTTAGAGAATAAATTAGGTATAATTTTGGGAACCGGTTCAAAAGGAGATACAGTCGGGTTGGAGCCATGTAGTCCGGGCTCCATATACGACAACGGAATAAAGCGGGAAACTAATGTTGCGTGAAGTGTCAATTGAATCTAGTAATGTGGATGTAGGTGAACTGTGAGTCCGGAGGACCATATCTCCTGCCACACCGGTACACACGCCTCTGTTGCATTACATGATGCTTTTGATTTAAAGCTACTTACAGGCACTATCAGTGATTTGCTAAATCAGAAAATCGAAAAAAGAAATCATCAAAAATCAGATTTTTTGCATGTTTGTAACAAGTACAGGTATTCTAACAAACCCTGCAAATGATAGGACCAAAAGCAACATAATAAGGGCAAAATCGGAAATTTTAGTCATTACTGTCCGTACGGACACCTACTACAACACGTAATTGAATGGGAATTCGTATCTTTGAACATTGCCGTTTTCTTCCTTTTCTATCAGTTCTTCAGTTGGAAAAGGCAACTTATGAGAATTCTAAAGACTTAGCCTTCACTTTTAAGTTATTCATACAAATTTCAAATATTTTGACTCTTTCGGATAAATTACTGATAGTGTCTTTTAAACATGTTAAATAAATGACAAACAAACAAAATAAAAAAAAAACATAAAATTAATGGATAGGGTTTTACGACGGATTTTCATAACATTTTAAATAATTCGAAAGGGTTCACCATCACACTTATTTTTGAAATTTAACAACTTAGTTCTCCAGGTAGGCAAGGATGTATATTTATAATCTTTCCCTGAGATAGCCAGCGCACGAGAGTGTTGAAAAAAGAAACCCATTAGCCGGATTCGAACCGGCGACCTGCACGGCGCTCTTACCAACTAAGCTATCAAGGCAGGGTTGGTAGAGGAGCGATAGTTATCATCTATAGGTGTTAGGTTCGAACCTAACTCCTTTCGAACCTATTTTTTTTAATGTAGTCAAAATTTGAATAGGCGGTTTGGACAATTTTGACAGAGACTGGTCATAGTATTTAAAAGAGTTCTGCAAAATAATTACATTGGGTCTCACAATTTCTTTATTATGCACCCCCTAAATGCAAGGATAGGGAACAGGTATAGGCGTAATAAAACATAATGTCAACATGACTTGACCTACTAGTCATAAATTTTAAAGTAATTCTAAAGTGTAGAAAATTGATACAAAGGCACGTTCCCCCGCCCCGACGCCTGTGCTTGAGGGGATATGTGAATGATAGTTAAATCGTAGCGTTCGAGAGTGCAGCCTCACAGCACACATCTCAACATATCACTTGATACCGTCAGCAAAGAGGAGGTCGAGTGTTCTTCCCACATATGCAGTCAATATTTATCTAAAAATAAAGTGTGTAAAAATCACATTATATAAGCCATTACAACAAGTTAACAGACATCCTCCATAGAAACGTACATGTTGAACAATGCACGCTGCACAGCACACATAAAATGCACGTAACTCGACTTTGTGAAGTCATTACTCCCAGCAGAAGCCTGTTTTGGATATAGTATCTTTACAGAATGTAAATTACATTTGTTATCTTTCTATTAATACTAAAATATTATACTATTATGAACAATTCATACAGGTACCTGCAGCTTCCAAAACCAGTACTTTTGAACCTCATTGCCTACGGGGCCTGCAGGTGGGGCCTATTTATTAGGCACTGGTATCTTCATTCACTAAAGTATCTGCTCAGGTAGTTGCATTCGACCCTTCTGAACATTCGAGCCAAATTTCAAAACAATCTGAACACTTTCACTATTGGTACTATGCAATATTCATAACATATGCTATTAACCCAGCCGGTCCATCGTGATAACCTCATGCTTATGCAGGGTTGCCAAAAATTATCGGCCCAATTCGAGGGGAGACGCGAGAAAAAACGCCCAAATCGCCAAAAAGTCGCCGAAAAAATAAAAAGCGCTCAAAATTGAAGTTGGGGAGCATTTTTGCGTTAATTTCATTTTGGACTTGATCTATTTCACTTGAACAAAATTCGAAACAAATTAATTTCTCAAAATTGAGCAGAGTGGGGGGTTCGAATCTGCGCCGAACAAAGATTAGGAAGCATTCTTTATCACTTAGACAAGCGAGGGATTCAATATAAACCTTCACGGAATAAAGGCAGAGTCATGCGTATAACGATCAACATCATGCCATTAAGTGAACTGTGGCTATTAAAGATGTGTGATACATGAAAGTTAACCACTGACCGCTACACATGGATAGCGATTCTGAGTCACCGATTGAAACAACAGGAAGTTGCTTTTTACCCTTTGCAATATGGCGGGAAATAATGCATACACCTGCTGGTGCACATATTCCACACATATGTTCTATTGTTGTACTAAACTCCTTTACTTTGACAATAAAGTGAAGCCATATTGCCATGCCAAAATGCAACTTCCTGCGGTTTCAATCGGCGACTATTAGCTAACTATTCAACGGTGCGCAAGCACCGCTATCCATACTACTGTCCATTCAATTATCTTAGACCCTCGGTTTTTTTTAATTAATATTAGAGAAGGTATTGGTGTCGGGAAAAAACATTCGTGAGAAAAGTTGGTATTCATTTAATTACCCACAAGATTTTGAAGGAGCATGCTGAAAAGTATTTCTTCACACCCAATTCTATTCAATTTCTGCGATTTTTGGCCATCAATCGGCAAGGAATCAGAACCAGCCGAATATTCGTAATGAGCATAACTTTTTTAAATCAAATCAAATCAAATCAATTTATTCAGCAAATACAAAGATTACAAAGAAATAAAAGTGAATTTATGTACAAAGTAGAACAGATACATGTGAAATAATTCATTGAACATTGAGAAAACTATCGAATGCTAGGACCTCAACTGGACAACTCCTGGGAGCTTATAGGAGGTTGAGGCCCTTACTTAAGGTAACTTACTTTAACTTACAACATACAATGCTGAACCTTATGAAGAGGTCAAGAAAATATAAGAGAAAAATTTGATGCTGGAAATACAAACGACACAAAAAAGAGTGAGACTAAAATTTTAAAGACGCGATTAAGGGAGTACCACATGACCGAAGTGGCAAAAGAAGTTTTTAAAGACAAAATACATACACATATCACATACACACAAACTTATAAATAGACATACATACAGACATTATCCACATTAAAAACATACATATACACACACTGGCCAAAAGTATTGCAACATGCAGAAAAAGCAATTTATATTCACAAATTGATTTAAAATTGTATCAGGAGTTCTTGACTACACATTACGTAATTATTGTCAAGGTGGTGTTTTCAAACAGATGATGTTTCCCAGAATCAAGTCGTGCGACAAACGTTTAATTTGATTTTCATTATCCCTTAATATGGCGGGTTGAAGAAGCTGGCTAATGATAACTTGCCGATTGTACTCCAGAAGGAATACAGGCAGACGAACGTCAAAAATGGCTGCCAGATAGTCGCAAATGAACTTTACAAGTTTGTCAGGGTCTACTCTAAATGTTTATGGCGAAAATTGGTGTGGTTGTATGGACCGGAAATGAGATAATGTCAATAAAAGGTTGGAGCACGTTCATCACCGTTGGACTCGGGAAATTTAATGGCAAGAAAGATGTCACGTAATAACCTGAAAACAACTTTAAATGGCACCGTTGACATTGTGCTGTTTGTCATGTAATGTGAACGCGTAATTTACACATGATTTACGTAAACCACGTGAGTTATCATTAGAATTGCCTTTCAGGTGTCTCGGATTTCTCGAATATTTCGAAGACCACTGTCTTCCATTGAATTTATCTCGTTTCCGGTCCACACAACGCCCATGATTTTCTCCCATAAAAATGTAAGTAAAAACCCTAATGAACCGTACAATCCAGTAAGTGGCGTTTTGAAAGCCATATTTTTGTTGTCTGTGTATGTATTCCCTTCTGGGTGCAATCGACAAGTTATCGTTTGCGTTTCCTTTATACGCCATATTCACGGGAACGAGCAATCAAATCAACCGTTTTTCACTCTCTTGGATTTGGGGGGGAATAACATCTATCTGTATGAAAAAACACAACTTTGGGATTTAAATACGTATTGATGGTCAAGAATCCAGGGTTCTAATTTGGAAATCAGTTGGTGATTATGAATTCGTTTCTGAATGTTTGACAATACTTTTGGCCAGTGGTGTCATACAAACACAATACACAAACATATCTACAACATACACATCTAATATGCGTACCTTGGACGTAAACATATAACGTACATGCATGTGTGCATCACACTTATGTTCGTATGCCCACAGGCATGTTAAAGTCAAACAAAAAGTGTGAGAAAAGAAAGGTGAGGAGATTGGTCCAGCATAATTTACTCAGGGGTAAAAAGGCTTCGGCAGACTGTAGAAGGAGGGCGGAAAACGAAGTAGATGAGAAACAAAAATTGATAGATGGGGAGTGAGAGAGAAAGAGGAGGAGAGAGAGAGAGGAGAGTGAGAACGAAGTGAAAGTGGAGTTTTGCAGATCAATGGAGGTATGGGAAGATGAACGTAAGTCAGCCCGGGTATTAGTATGTACAATGCGAAAAAAAGCTTGAGGCGGGCCTTTAAAGGTGTTTTGTTGTGATCGATGTGATTGATTTTGGAAGATCGTTTCAGGTTTTTGCACCATGGTACAGAATATGATTGTTTTCTTGGTGGTTTTGGGTAGAGGCAGGTGATATTGGTCGGATGGCTTGTTGGAATGTGTATTGTCTAGTGTAACAAAGTAATTTTGAAATTAGGAGGTAGGTGGTTATGGTGATAGTCATGCATAAAACCCCTAAAGAGTGCGACCTGAAGTTTATGTTGATGTCAGTTATTTTTAGTTGTTCTAAGGGAATGAAATAAGTGGCAAGGTGTGAGTATGTAGGGAGTTAGTGATCGCACGGAAGCCCATTTCTGAGTGAGTGTTGAGTTGATTTAGTCGTGTTGGAGTGAGGCCCATATGAGTATTGCGTATGTAAGGTTGTGAAGAGACGATTGTATTAGTAAATGTTTTAATGTGTGGGGTGGTAGGTGGTGTCTGCTCTGTAGATGGTACCTATGCATGTGCGGTTGGAATACGTGGAGTTAATGTGCTGCACTGTAAAAAATGTTCCTAATTTTACTAGACGTTACCTTTTAAATCGGTAAACCACAATTATTCAAAAATCTTCACGCTGTATTACTAATCTAACATAAAATTACAACAATTGGAAGCAGAAAAATTGTAAATAAACAGTGGCTAGGAAAATAATTTGTTTTGTTTTTGTTGTTTAACTACACATTTGAAAAAAAAGTAGTATTTATACGCTGACGTTATTATTATTTTCCGTAATATACGTTCTTTGTAACTTACGGTTTTTAATTGTAAAGAATATGAACTATGAAAAAATCGTTATTTACTATTAAAATGTGTTAAATAACGTCGTAAGCAACGTCATTAAAAAATGCAAAATCTTATTTTCCCTGTATTAAAAAATGTTTTAAAACTCCTTTCCTCATTTGTATTAATTTAGTTAATTTGAAAAAAGTATACACAATATCATATATTTAATTTTAGCATTCTGCTATCAGTAAAGGTCATCTGTGTAGTGGATAAGGTTGGACATTGGAATCTTAAGGCCATGGTTCGGCGAATCTTTTAAGTTAACATATATAAGTTTATTATATGATGATGAAGTATTGTGATATTAGATGTGTACATGGCGTATAAAACTGGTTTTTAAATCGTTATTTGTTTCACGTTTTCCCCTTTGTTTATTGCCTTTTTTCTTAAAAAATGTTGCCTGAAATATAACTTTTTACAACAATGCTTTCTGGGTAACGTTATACAAACGTTTGTATGATGCCTAGCTCCAACGTGAAAATTGCGTCGTCAGAGGATTGTAATAACATTTGATTCTTTAATGTTGTTTAAACAAGGTCAAAAAAAAGCCAACAATAACGTGAAGCTGGATTTACCGCGTTATGTACGCCCTGCAGTGGTTTCGTATTTTTACGGCTCCAGTTATTTACGTTCTGAAACGTGTGAGTCCCAGCCGCCAGTCAAATCCCTGTTTTGTTACAGGTTATTTTTTACAGTGATGGTCCTTCCATGTGTGTTTATCGTCAATGGTGATGCCGAACTTAGTAGTATGAACTTGTGAATTTGGCTGGTTATCAATGGAAACGGATGTTATGGTATGGTTAGTATGATTGAGATGAGAAAAGCAAGTAGTTAGTTTTTGATATATTAAGAGACAGTTTATTAGCTCGGAACCAGTCAGTGATTTTGTGAGCTCAAGGTTTATGTTTCGAAAAAGCGGGTTAAGTTTGAGTCTGAGAGGAAGATCGTGTCATCTTGCGAATCAGATAAGTTTGAGGTGGTTAAGATATGTTTATGATGTCATTCATATAAATGATAAAGGAGTAGCGGACCAAAATGGAGCCCTGTGGAACACCCCGTGATTTCAGCGAAGGGTGATTGAGTTGAGTGGGCATAAACAGATTGAGTTCGGACTGCGAGGTAGCTTCTGAACCATCCAAGGGCCACCAAGAACAACCATAGGGTTGTGAAGCGTATAACGGAGAATTATGGTCTATTGTGTCGGATGCCTTGGAGAGGTCCATAAAGATTCCCATAGTGTGATATGGTTTTTAAGGGGCGTTGATTAGATTGGATGTTAGTTCAATGAGAGCCATACTGTGGAACGCTTGGGCCCTAAAACCGTACTGCGCATCAACTAGAATGTTGTGGTTGTTTAGGAAAGTGAAGAGACGATTGTGTACAACTTTTTCGAGGATCTTTTGAGCAATGAAGGAAGGACCAGACATTGGTCTGTGTTGGTGATTGTTTGAGGATCCTTTACTTTGAAGAGGGAATGGACTTTGGTGATTTAAGCTTATAGGAATATTACCTGAGGTGAGTGATTGGTTGAAGATTATATAAGAGGTGATAGATGTGTTTCAAATGTTTTCTTTGCAATTCCAGGGTTTCTGTCATCAGTGCCAGCAATTTTTACAGATTTAGTAGGTGGCGGGTGGCGCAACTTCTGCATTTCATCAATTGTAGCGGGGTGGAAGAGGAATGTTTGCATGCCAGTTGGTGAGATGGGCATGACGATGGTGTGTGTTAGGAGTAGGATTTTACTAGCCAGTGTTGTTCCAAAGATTAGTAAAGTGATCATTCCAAAAAATACTGGGTTGATTCGGAAGGTCGGTATATTTGGGTTTTGTTGTGGGTAAAAGTTTTGGGAAATGGATTAGATGAGTATTTATCCAATAATTGTATTTTAGAAAATTCCATGTTTGGACAGGTCATGTTTAAGGCTGTTAAGTTGATACGTATTGTATGTCTTCTGGCTTTACGAAGATATTTGTTGAGTTTGTTTTTATATTGTTTATATTTGTTTTGCTGGGGGTGTTTTTTTTCGAATGTATGCTTTAAAAGATGTGTGTTGTGTTTAATCTTTGATATTCCGTTTGTATCCAAGGTGCTTTCTGGTGCGGTTTTGAGGACCTTTTTTGTAGTGGGGAAGAGTTTTTCCATACTGATGAGTATGTTGTAAAAAGTGATTGTAGGCTTTGTTAGCATCTGTTTGGGTGAATTTGTGTTTGACAGGTTTCAGTACTAAGTTTTCGGTTAAAATTGCGGATGTGTTGCACTCTCTGTAGTCACCGCCTGTTAGAGACTGGATGGGGGACTCTTTTTTTTGTTTTTCGTAGGGGTGGGTGATATAAAATATGGGGAGTAGGTCGGTGATATCTGTGACAAGGATTACTTTAATAATCATTATGGAGTATAATGAGCACAATACGGTTTTCAAAGTCCACCAGTATTTTTGATTTAAGTTTGCAGCTGACGTCATGTTTCTGACACACGCAAAGCATTATGGATCCTGTGTTGTTTACGTGATGTAGGGGAATCACGATGGTAAACATTAAAGGGACACTAGGCTATTGCGTACCTTAAAGGGCAATATACTTCACTCCTCCCCAGGCCTAAGCTACATCTCTCTAACGAAACCAATTTTGGTTTCCAAAAATCCTATTAGGGACTGGGGACCCACAAATACTTTGCTACAGTCAAAAAATAGCAAATACTTTTACAATGACCCTTGACATCTCACATTTGGTTGAGATGACCACTATCCTTTAAAAGCAACTAAATTTGGTCACCAAAAGAACCCCAAATTTTTTTTTGTTCAAATTCACGTTGTCCATTTTATGAAGGTACCTTTTGACTTACTTGAAGTAACACTTATTTCTATCAAAGTAGACTTCATTTTGTAGATACATCTTTTCTTACATGTCAGCATGTAAAAATGAACCGTGTCAGTCAGGTTCAGGTTCTTTCTGACTGACAAGGTTATTTTAAAAGTACTTTATAAGTTCAGTTTATCGGGCTTTCCTCTGACGTTGAGGATATCTCCTCCCACTGTGAGAGGTTCGCGGCTTGGCTCTGGTGGTTTTCGAGCTAGGACTTTATACCGGAGCTTGCGGTACCGTTCACACCACTTCATTGGACTTGTTCAAACAACAGCGGGGTGGGGGACGTGGAATACATGTTATCTTGGGGTTCAGTCGTACTGGCACTGAGTCTTTGGTTCAGTCTTAACGGACACCGGGGTTATGGCTTGAATAATCGATGTTAAGTAGGGGTTGAATCCTGTGAGTCAAAAAACCCCGTAAAGTGATCTATGTGAACCTACCGATGTTCTCACCGACTTTTGAACACATAACGTCACTGGTCCAAAAAAGATGCCAATCAATTGCTTCAGACCACTTCCGTCTCCCGCGACAAATCAGACGTTTACTTTGTCACTGGCGAGAAATCACGGAGAGCATTTTCCCATGTGGTGTTGTTTCATTTTGTCCTGTTTGCGCTCCACTACTTGGCCATCGAAGGTTTCATGAGGACTTAGTATGATCTGGGTGGACAATTGAGAAAAAGTTCAGCTGGTGTACAACTGTGTGGCATGGGGGTATTCCTGTTAGATCAACAAGAAATTTGCAACCTCTATGCTGCAAGTAACCTCGCGTAAGTGTTCTTACTAGTTGTTCAATGCCGCTTTAAAGATTTGTACGAGGGGGCTTCCGCGGCTCCAGCTTGCGTGGGTGATACGGCGGTGTCATTGTCTCACCACTTTGGTGGCGCAGATCTATTTGGAACGTGGCTGTGAAATAAACGCCGGTACTTGTCCCTCACAATGACTTCAGGCGGAAACGTGGGCTTGCAAAAATTGGTATAAGAGCTTCAATCATGCATGGTAGTGATACGCATGATAATACGCTAACCATTGGGAGTAGCATCTTGAGGTACGAGGAAACTTTTCCTTCCTTCTCCGCGAAAATTCCCAGATGAACGCGTTCAAAACGGACGTGTCGCCCATCCCATGGGTGTAATGGCGTTGCGGCTGGGACGATTCTTTACCAAACACACCAGCGGAAGGCTTTGGCGATAGTTCAATGTCCGCATAGCGTTGGCCACCAGAAGTAGCTTTTTGAAAACGGACTTAATTACGCGTAATGACTTGGTGCTCACTATGAACTTTATTGAGTGAGACGGTTCATGCAAAACGAGGAAACGCAGACGCGCAGACCCCAAAGTACAACCGCATTCAACTGAAAAAATTCCATCCTGCGGTTGAAAAAGGGTGTCAACTGTTCCTCAACTTGCTGTGGCCAACCTGTCATTGTGTACTCATATACTCTGGAGAGAATTGGGTCCTTGCAAGTAGGCCACTTCTATTTCCTTGCTGTCAGGGCAGTTCGTTAAACCAGGGTTAAAGTGAAATAGACTTGGTTCCTCTCCAGCTCTGTATTCACCTTCAGTTAATGCCACAGGTAAACGCGATTAAAGCATGCGGCATGGGATGCTCCCCAGTTGCTCTTGAAGACGATATCGTACTGGTATGCTGATAACACCAAAGCCACTCATGCAATCTTGTGCGGCCTAGAGTAGGGACACCCGATTTTGGTCATAGCAATGACATAACAGGAGGTTTATTGTCACGTATCAGCGTGAAGTGTCTATTGCGTACAGGACTGGTGAATTTTTTTACGCCAAATACCAGCGAAGTGCCTCTTTATGGGGTGAGCTAGTGCGTACATACTAGTCAGCCCGGGTGGACGCGAAAGTATGGGTTCGCTCTTATGAGCCATCATCCATAACATGTGACAAAACGCTCCAATCCAGTAGTTGGATGCATCACCACGCAAGCAAAATAATGGTCTGGTTGACGTCATAGTGAGGTCAAAAAAACATACAGATGTCAGCGCTGCTCTGAAAACATTGGAATGCTGCCACATTCCTAGTCCATTATACGGTATCGGAGTAGTCTGTACATTGCGTGGTGTAGGTGGCTCAGCGATGTCGCGTACTGTCTTGCAGACGGCGAGATTACCGCGTTCAATGATCAAAGGTACAAGGTGGTAACGTAACTCGGTAGGCAAACAAAACTTCACTTGGCAGGCGCACTGGAAGTCCGTACTGATAAAGTATGGACAACACCGCATCCAGACGCTGCAAATGTTCATCTTTATCTTTACCGCAGATCAGGATGTCATCGAGAAATACAATCACCCCCTCCAAGCCTTGCAAAATTTGCTCCATGGCCTTTTGGAATCGACTGGGGGCCGCTAGGACACTCCAAATGGAAGACTCGTATACTGGGTACAAACCACGGTGAGTGCTACTTGTCAGGTATTTACCGCGAATCGAGGATCAACTCATTCTGCTGAATGCCCTGAGTCAGGTTCTAATTGTAGTGAAAGTATTTACCACCAGCCAGCTTAGTAAATAAGTCTTGTGCTGTAGGTAAGGGATATTTGTACGAACATCTAGCTGCGAATTAATTGTTACCTTGTAGTCCCCACAAATTCTAACCGTGCCATCCTTTTGTGGGCACTATAACACATGGGGCAGCCCATTCTGGGATGGTTACGGAACTAAAAATTACCTGGGCAAATCAGCTTGATCAATTTGGGCATCACATGCTGGCTTTAAGGCATAGGGGACAGGCTGGCTTATGAAATTTTGGGGTGGCATTTTCACGCATACAGATCTTAGCGGTGTTACAGATTCATCGTGCCCAAGAGTTCTTGGAAAACAGGCATCATGCATTACACTCTGAACCCCATTCCAGTGTGTGACCAGTACTGGATTTATTGAAAATGGAAGTTACAAATCCAGCGTAATCTCCTCATTAGCCAATTTACGCCCCAAAAGGGGGTGTCCCTGTAACTTTAGCCATAGCAGCACTAAACTCCCTACTTGTTCCTGGTATGTTCACTGGTACAGTAGCTGTTCAAGAAATACCTAACTTATGACCATTATAAACATGGAGGATTTGCCATGAGGTTGTTCAATGGTAATGTGAGCAACAATTCTTGGTACAGGTCTTCGGGAATGATAGACATCTTCGCTCCTGTGTTACCTCCATCCTATAATATGACCAGCGATTGCAACTTCCAACGACAATCGCAGAATTATCAAGGATAATCTTTCGTCTCCATTATACCTGCCTAAACTTGATTATCAGGGTCTGGTTACATCCACGGTATGCACGGGGGGACGTCATTAGCTTCACGGCCAAATTGGTAGTCGAACTTGAACTGGACATGTTTGATTTGGACCGGCAAACTTTAGACAGTGACTACCTTATAACAATATGACACTTGTAAGTTTTGTATTTGCACTGTGCTGCATCATGTGACAACCCACAGTCTATAACAATTTTTACCCTTGGACCTATTGTAATTGTTATGGTTACCTGCCCACCAGCATGACCAGAGGTATTGCACTGTGTACAGCTGCCGTAGCTGTAGCAGTTCCAGAGTGGGTGCTGACTTCGCGCATGGTTTTGTCGGCCGTTTCAATCAACTGGGCCAACTCTACCAATGATTTTGAATGTGGGTTCTTAATTTGGTTTAGAGTGTCTTTGCAATTTGCACTTTCACACCAAACACAAATGCATCCGGAGTGCCTCATCCAACTGAACATTTTTAAACGTCAACTCCGATGCTCAATTGACGTAGTGCCGCCGCGAATTCGGCAACCGTTTCGCTTGTCGAGATGGTGTTGCGACCCCTGTAGAATTGTAACGCTCTCGGACGATGATCGTTGGTTTTCACAAAAGTTGATAGTAAGTCCCATTTACGATTAGTCGTTATGTCTTATCTGCCACTTTTATGGTGCAACTTGTCCTTTCAAAGCGATACGTGGTTGGCTCAAGATCGAAATGAAATGCGACTCTTGTTTTCTTTAATGTCATGCATGAAAGAAATGATCGAGACTCTCAAACATAGTCATCAAATCGTCTCACTTTGCGATCGAACGGCCTTCATTACTGCAAACGTTTGGCCGCCTGGGCTCTTGGGCTATCCACGCTTACGTCGACTTTAATAAATCTTATGGAGAGTCAAAATTGAAGCACAATAAGGTTTAAAAGTCCACAGTATTTTATACGTTTACGGTTGCAGATTATGCCGTCATGTTTCTTGACACACGCAAAGCATTATTGGCCATGGTTGTTTACGTGTGCTAGGGGAATCACTCGGATGTGTAAATTAAAGGGACACTAGGCTATTGCGTACCTTAAAGGGCAATATATACAGATACTGGAGTTGGAATTTTGCTGGTTGCGTTAGTGAGAATGTGTTATCAATGAGTGTGGCGGTGTGTGAGTTATTCTGGTTGGACGATTTATTTGGGGAAGGAAGAGTTAGCAAGTGTGGTATACTAAAATTGTTGATGGGTGGACGTTTGAGAGTAATGAGCAAGTTAATGTTTAGGTCACCTACAATGAGATGTCTTTGTTAGTTTTGCTGAGATAGTTAGAGGTGTTGTAGGTAGTGTTGAATTGGAAGGTGGTTTCATGAAGTCTGTAGGTGACGCAACGATTACAGTTTTTGGTGTGTGCTGATGGTCTTGGAGTGGTAATTCAATGAAATAATGAGGCTGATTTCTGGTCCAAGTGTGACATCCATGACCTGGTGTGCAATGTGAGTTTGAATGTACATGCAAGACCCCCTCCTATTACTGTGAGTGGACCTTGGACATAGGTGTAACCACTTAAGTGAGGTGCAGATTTGCATCCTGTGAGCCATGTTTCAGTTGGAAAGCTCTGATGGTGAAAGTGTGATTGAGCAGGCCCGGTAGGTGGCGATTTATCATAAGATAGCTGAGGCTACGGCAGTTTGAAATGAAATATGAGAATGATTCGTTAATTAATGTTGTACAGGTATTACAACCGTAATCGGTGTATTGTACTATGAGATCCTGTTTGGTTGTGTCAGTGTGGTTTAAGTGAGTAGGTATAGTCACACATTTGCAATTGTATGGGTCATGGAGTATGGGTTGATACACAAGGAGTTTAGGTTGGTGAGAGTTAGTTAAGTGTCAGTAAAGAATTCAAGCAGTGCAGCAAGGTAGCCGCGGTCATGAATATGGTGTTTGAACGGTAGGGATATGTATGTTGAATGTAACATGGAAGTAAGAAAGGAGGGGTGGAAGTTGGGATAAGAGAAATGAAGGACTTATGTACAGAAATCAGGTGAGGAAGAGAGAAAATAAGAAAAAGAAGAGAGGAAGGGAAATAGTTGCTAGAGGAAGAAAACAGGAGGGGTTGATGTAGGGATGGGTAAGGAAAGATGTGAGGGGAGATGCGAGGAGAGTTAAGTGGTGAAAAAGGGGAAGTGAAGTAGGATACAAAAGGATAGAGGGTATAAAGAGATGTTCAGGAAGAGAGAGGTTGGAGGGATGGTTGGAGAATAAAATAAAAAGCTAATATGAAGCCAAGTGATAAAACCAAAATAAAAGCTGGACACGCAGGAGAGAGAAGAGAATAACAGGAAAGTGGGAGTCTTACAAAAGAATATAAACCTAGACGATAATAGCAAAGAGAAATCACAGAGGACCACACAACAAGAAACAAAACAAGGAGGTTGGAGAATTAAAACAAGAGCAACAGAAGAATAACGAATACACAAATTTAACAGTTTACATTGTATTACACAAAACAAAACTTAAAGTTAAGTTACTTATAAAAGGGGATATAAAGCAATTTAAAGGAAAAATATAAAAGAACCGGTAATAACTAAAAATACAACTCAAAAAATACGTATATGGGCCCGACAACAGTAACCATCAAAAGCAATGGAGGCATTCCGCAAACCGCAATCGGAAAGTGCAACAGCACAAAAAAAATACGTTAAGTAGGACCTATGATGAAAAGTGAAAACAAAATAAGGTTGGTTAAAAAAATACTACATGGTCATTGTCTGTAGAAAAAAATACACAAAAACTCTCTCCAGGGTACGAGCCGAGACTGAAATGAACGTCGTAGCCGATATGTATGCATACGGAAGGAGGTATCACACATACGTCAGTCTCAGCTCATATCTGGACGATGTTTGAAAGATTGAAAAAATTATAATTGAAGATTAAACAGGGAAAAATTATATACAAAAAAACAAGCATGTCGGGTTAACCCAATCCTGAGTAGAAATCATTAGTTAGAACGATGTGAAAAACGAGCACAGTAGTGTGGCATGGGGAAGGGGGAAAAGATATGGGCTAAAATGAAGGTGTGACAAAAAGGTTTACATGGGGTGATGAGAAATAAAAAGATAGGGATCTAGGTTCAGGATAGGTTATTTGGTACACTAAAGCATCATGCAAAACATTATTGATTAAGTGAATTGAATTGAATACAAGTCCAACAGAATAAATTTTGAAAAAGTTGGTAATCAGAAATTACTGCCAATGAAAAAAGATAAAGGAATTGGAGTGAGTAATGACAAAGTACCAGCAGTGTGAATGATACAAATGAACGTTGAAAAAAATCTGGGTTGAAAAGAAAAAAAAGAAATTGACAAATGACTGGACATAGCATTTGTCAAAATCACTCCTGCCAATACGATACAATGAGGGATGCATGCAAGCGGCAATCATGCAGAGAGAAACGACGTGAGTATGGCGTTGTCCAAGGTCTTATGACAAACACTAGGGCAAAGATAACCGATTTTACCATATGACACCAAGTTTTTCATACCATCATGTAGATCTCTCGGATTTTCATTGGCTATTGCCTGAATTACCGACTAGATATATCCCGTATCCCCCCCCTCGGAGCGGCGTCTCAAGGTCCGTATCATGTCGTTAGGAAATGCGAATGCGTGACCCATGATCATGACAACACAAATCCGAAAAATTCGGGTTTCAGTTTTGACGTTAAATCACTGCTCTAACATTTGGCGATTTTGTGCAATGTGACCAGAGTTGAAAGATTTCAGCATAATTGTTCTCACATATACTAAAGGACTTAAAATAGATAAATAATTGTGTGTGTGAATTAGAAAAAGATGATTTTAGGGCTGCTTATTTTCAAAGATTCTGTCGTGAAAATTCGTCACCTGCACTCATTTTTTTAAAACAATTAATGACTCCAGTCAATTTACCGTAAAGTATTGTTGGTTTTGTTGAATAACCCGTATCATTTTCTTTAGCCCATATGTTTGTGCTTATTTCTTCTGCTCGGTTTGATAAAATCGTTATTAGGTGAGGTTGAGGTGATAAGGATTATATCTAGCCTTAGATTCTGTATCTGGGGCGGGATGCGACCTCGCCCGATACATTACTCCTCGACTAGATATTAATCCGTATCACCCAAACCTCACCTAATAACTAATAATACCCCCAGACCACCCCAAAAGGGGGTATTACAATCAGAGACTGACGTGGGTTTGTATAAAAATGCAGCCAATTTACAAGCGCGTCGACATAGGAGTCACTATTCCCATCAGTCCTCAGCTCGTATTGGAAAACGGTATCTTGGGAAATTATACAAAATATGAATGGAAGAGGAAAAAAACGGGACTTAGAATGACAAAACAGTTTTTAAGGGAAATAAAAAACAATATTGTTACCCAATCCTGAATAGAAAACCTTTGAACGATGTGAGTACGAACACAAAACAGTGGCATGGCCAAACGAATAGGCCTACATGAAGGTTGTTGTAACAAAAAGTCGCTGATGTTAAAGAGAGGAAAGAGAGGAAAAAAGGTTAGGGTCTAGTCAGGATAGGGTTATTCCGATTCACCACGTACATCAGGTAAACGTTAATAAAACATTAGATTATTAAAAATAAAATAATAGTAAATAAGAACAGGATATTATAATACGGATTGGAATGAAGTTCCAGAAGTTTGAATGATGCAAATACTTGAAAATAAATACATGGGATGAAATTGAAAAGGAATTGAACAATATGACTGACCATAGCATTGTCAAAATCCTCCCGCCAAGACGATACACTGTTGGAATTGCATGTAAGCGCAGTTTACGCAAAAAGATACGCGCGCGTATGGCATGTCCAAAGGGATTTTAAGGCAAACACTATCAGTCAAGATCTACTTGACAGTGTACCAAGCCGCGGACTGACTTGGGTGTAAACAACGCAGCGATTTACAAGCGAGTCAACCTATACATCATCAGTCTCAGTCATACTGGAAAGAATATTGGGAAATTATACAAAAACATGCATGAAGAATAAACAGGACTAGAATGCAAAGCATTTAGGGAGGAAAACATAAAACAATGTTGTTTTAACCACATCCTGAAGAGATAACATTTGAACGCTGGTATACGGCACCAAACCTGGCATGGATACTTAATAGGCCTACAATAATGGTGTGAAGAAAGTCACTGATTGTGAAGAGACAAAGGGTAGGGTTGTCAGGATAGGTGTTCTAAGCACACGAACATCATGATAAAACATATAAAACATATTATATTAATTAAAATAAAGATTAGAAGAAAATAAGATAAAGATATAATACAGGATGTGGAATGACAGTGACCAAGCAGTTGAATGATGCACATACTTTTTTAAAAATAAATACATGGGTGGAAAAAGAAATTGAACAATATGACGAATAGCATTGTGTTAAAATCCCTCCCTGCCCAATACGATACCCTGAGGAATGCTTGCAAGCGCAGCATTCACGCAATGAGCAACGCGCGAGTATGGCATCTGTCTAAGGTGCATTATGCACAAACAACACTAGTAGGTAAAGATCACTAATTAAAAACAGATGATGATGTGACCTGTGATGTCACATGTTGACATTCAGGGACGCCCTCTGTTTGTTTTCTGGCGATAGGCAAAATATACAGTAGTTCAATGACAAAAACCACAAAATCTTGTCATAAATTACTACAGAACCTTTCCTCTTGATCTAATCGGTCACAATATGCAGCTGGTAGCAATAGCAAGCCATTGCTTAAAATGAAATTGGTGTTATTTTGATTTGAAAAAAGTTAAAGCAAAAAACAAAATTCACCCATGGCAAGTTAGGGGCTTCTGCCTGCCAGTTTTTCAGACTTTTCTCTCTTACACCAACAGGGGGCGGCACAACATAAACAAATGTCAGCAATCATCTATAAAGCCGTAACTGACGGAGGGAAACAAAAACAATTTGGTTAACCCAATCCCTGAATAGATAACCTTTGGGATACCTTTTTTTTTTGGTGGGGTTCGGTGTTAGGGGGGTGGGAAGAATTTACATTTTTTGGGAAGCCCAAATTTGGGCAGATTGTTCAACACTCTTGGTCCCAAATTGCTGTTTTTTTGCTAAAATTGGTGATTTTTTTGTTGGCACCAATTCCTGATTTTTTGCCAAAGATCTATTATTTTTTCTGGTGTGTGTGTGGGGGGGGGGCTGTTTCTGGCCGGGGGATACTGGGAAAATCAGAAAAACAAATGCGGGAAATGTACACCCCCGCCCCATGCTCACCCTGACACCGCAACTGCTGTAGGCCAACCTTTGCTCCGATCTTAACGACAATTTTGTTGTCGTTGTTCATAAGTTGTCATTGCAATTTAAAAAGTGAAATTTTATAAACCATCAGAAAATATCTGTTGAAACTGACATTAAATTGGAAATGCAAACATAAACTCGAGACTGTATCGCCTAACAATAGATTAACAACCTAGATTTTGGCATTTAGACCCTAGCAAAATTGAAGATATTGTAAATATGTCAATTTGATGAAGTGCGAAAGACATTAATAAAAAAAAGATTCTCGTTAGCTTTTGGTTTGTAATGATCCGTGTATTACATTCATGATTACACTACTGACATGCCCAACCATCTACGATTCACGTTATTTGGATTTTGCATATTGGATCTCCAGGCTACATATTGCACAAATATTAGCTCTGGTTCAGAGCCCTCGGTTTTTTTTTTGGTGAAAGTCGCGGTAGTTGGGCCCTAAATCTACGGAAATGTTTCTGGCTCTCACATACTCTCACATCAAAACGGATTGAAATATCGGCGGGAAACTTTACGGATTGGTGGGGGGTAAAGGCAATTCCCCGGGGTTTGGTTTGGGTAGGGACGTGCCTCCGAGAGACTGGAAGTTGGACTCATAGCTATACATTTTTTTGCCGAAAAAGGGACCCAAACCTATATCAGCGATGGAAATTCAGGGCCAAATTTAACCCAAATTTGCCATTTATTTCCCAAAATGTTGGCATTTTAAGCAAATTTTTGCTCCGGATTGAAGAAATTTGACTAATTTCCCAACAATTTTTAGAAAATTTTGACTTCCGATTGAGAAAATTTGACTAATTTTCCAACAAATTTGAGAAAACTTTGAATTGGCATTTTAAGCAAATTTTTGCTCCGGATTGAAGAAATTTGACTAATTTCCCAACAATTTTTAGAAAATTTTGGCTTCCGATTGAGAAAATTTGACTAATTTTCCAACAAATTTGAGAAACCTTTGAAAAAGAACACCCATTGCTATACCAAAAAGTAATTGTCATGAAAAATTTATATACCAGAAGGCTGAAATGGGACCGATGTCTGTGGCACGACCCCGTATGGTCATTTGTGTTGAGACCCCCCCCACGGGGTCAATTCTATCAAAATTAAATCATATACTTAAATCGGGCCATCCCCTTTTAATTGCATGCCACTTTAGGTTGTAAACCAGACCTGCTTTCTTCGAGCTAATAAGCTAATAGTATCGCTAAGTATATTTACTTTAGGCCTAAAATGTTTATGTCATTGTCATTCGACCTCAACAGCCATGCAGTACAAACATTATACCAAGGACGTGAGTGCATAGATCAGTGCGCGAGTGCCCAGTCAGCCTTCTTGTATTCTATAAATAGTCAGGCGGAAGGTCACCAATTATTTCTTCCAAAAATACGTTAATGATCCATGATGCTACTGATGAATTATGCAAAAAAATAGCTTACGTATTGCTCAACTGTATATATGAGGTAATCTTTATCCTCTTACTATTTTGTTCTCCAAAAAAATAAATAATTTTAGAAATAAATATCAAAGAGGTCAAAATCGCCCCACAGCGATCACGATTTAAACGCGAGAACAAAAGGTCACGAATTTTTTTGCGTCAAAACAACGTTGGTGATCATTATAAATCTTTCAATTAATTAAAAATACGTAGTATAAATCATCTTGAATGTTTTACAGTAAGCCTTCTTCATGTTCTCTTTTAATCACCAAGAATCATCATTTTTACATAGAAATAGCACACAAAGGTCAAAACTCGAGGCCCATGGGTTAATTACAACCCTCGTCTACCGAAGGGGGGTGGTTCCTTCAGGTTTTTGTCCCCGGCTTGCTAAAACCCACCTCTTTTTTGTTGCCAAATTATTTAAGGTAATTGTCATTTGACATGTCGCTGCTCATTTTATCCAAAAACAAACATCCACCGGGGTATAGGTAAAGATCAGGGTGATTCCCAAGTGATGGATAGGGGGAGGGGAGTACCAACCTGCTACCACAACACAGGACATCATAGAACATTGATTTGGTACATAGATAGCTTGTGTCCTCTTCCTTTCCAATGATACCAAAATAGTACGCACAGGCCTAGAATTACGTCAGAATATTGTCATAAAGTTCGCATGCAGCAAAACTGCCATTCCCATAGACACACACAGTGAAAAATTTTCAATTTTTTCTCTAAGATGGTTAGTAATCAATTTCATGCGGTTTTTTAGATCTACTTGATGGGTAATGCCTAGTTTTATATAATGACACATTTTAGAGCTATAATTAAGGTGTTTGATAGCCTAAAATTGCGAAATATCCAATTTTTCCACCCTATAATTCAGTATTTTCAGTACTTTCCTCAACATCCTGACGTCATGGTGACGTCCATACTGGGGATGTAGACTTATTTTGGTACCAATAGAAGATAACTCTAAGCTATCCTTTGGTACCAATTTACAGGAATCGGGTGTTCAGTACGAAATCACAGAGGGTGGTACCACCCCCCCCCTTCGGCAGTTTTGTTACAAAAAATGGCTCCGGAAGACGGGGGTTAAGGCCACGAACATGAATGATACCATCGTACCTTAGACTAACGACCCAAATTAACTTACTCTTGTCAACCACGGGAATTCAATACCATCTACTTACTGTTTTACAACATGTTTAGCTATTGTTTACAACACGTTTATTTGCAATGTCAAAATGAAATCAAATCACGATCAGCAGTTTGAATACAACAACCCCGAGCAATCGAAGAGACACGATGGAAGGGTATTCCTGAATAGGGACACATTCAACATGCGACCTCCTGGGTTTAACATGGCATCCTCCAGGGAAATCAAACAGGGCGAAGTCGATCTTATAGTATAGAATAGTTTGTCGCTCTCGCGTGGAAGCTTGTTTTAATGCGAATATGCGTAGGACGGAAGAGCGGTGAGTGTTCTTTCCACAATGCATTTTCTTCCAATATCAATTTTGTGCACGGTTTCACTGAGTTTATAGTAGTCAAAGTATAGGCCCCCAATGAAGTGCCAAGCGAAAAGATGCTCGGATAAGGACCAAGGTTGGTGTCACCCCCGGAAGTACATAATTCCCTACTCCGAATAAATTGACTCCAGCAAAACTAATGGGGGCATTGATTTAAGGTTGATAAGTAAATCCGCTCGGTATTGAGACCAAACACTTCACAGATTCCCTTTTTCATCTGGAACTGCAGAGCCGAATGTTATTATCCATTGCAACGAAAAAGATTTGCCAGGTGCTATACCATCACCCGAGTTAGATTAGCTATTTTTCATGACGTGGAACACAAATTAACCGTCCTCTTTCAAATAAATACAGTTGAGTCTACTGTTGTTCAATGTCCTTGACCCTATAATCGTTTATTCGAAAGGGAAACGTAGGTGAACAAAGCTCATGATAAAAAAATATTTTGGCACACTGTTACCTAACATCTTTGTGCAGACCAAACCGTAACTTGCCGCGTAACCCCATTTCTATGCAATTTATTGCTTGCATAGCAGACACGAGCATTCACCTATACGAAATGCAGTGAACGACTGTAAAGCAAATATAGTCCGCGGGAGCCACAGTCGGGCTCCATAGACGGACAACGGAATAAACCGTGAAACTAACGTTGTGTGAAGAGTCAACTAAATCGATTGCCCTATGGTTCACCATTGTTTCCCGGACTATGAGGTCCGCCGACAATAATTACTTCTACACCGGTGCCGAACAACTTGGTACTTGACTAGAAAATGAGGTCCAATATTAATGTGATTAAGTAATGGGTGTGGTTCTGCACCAAGATCGTTAGGTCATAGCTTGCCAATCAGCGTCTGTCATGATTTTGCTCATCTCCGTTTTCTGTTTGGAATAAATGATTAATATAGGATCAAAGTTATAAAACTCCCAGCAGAAGTTAGAGTTTTATTATCTTCGTGAATGAGGCTGCTGTAGCTCAATCTAAACCGGTGTGAAAGCAAGATATAGTCCGGCGGAAGCCTAAGTCCGGGGCTCCGTAGACGATAAGGAATAAAGCGTGAAACTAATGTTGCGTAAGAGGTCAAACGAATCGATTGCCCTATTAGTTCACCATTGTACCCGGAATATGAGTACGCCGGACCAAAGAGTGGTCTCATAGATTAGAGAGGCAAAACGTTACGTAATCTGTAGAAATTCATCGTCTCGCATGTTTTGGCGACCAAAAAGAAAACATAGAGTACCAACATAGAACCAATGGCGCCTCCGCTTCTCCACCATACTGTGGGGCGCTTTGCAGATACACTAATCGGTAGTGATACAATGATGTATGTGTAGAGGTGGCCAGGGTGTAATAATAGTGCACCTGGATCATTGTTTCTCAGAGACTCTGTTTCTTCGTAATTGCAATACGCGCTTGGTGAAAAGATGTATTCATGTGATGCGGTTGATTTAAATCAAGACGATGACGTGTCATTTCATTCGTTTGTGTGCCTATGGGTAGGACAAAATGTAACACCCATAGCCACCCACACCAAACAACTGATATTTTGCCGGAGTGTTTGTATCGATATGTGACATTACTGTGTGTATATACACGCACACAAACTAATAATTATCGTGCAATATTAAAAATGTCAGAGTCCAGCACGGACGACTGGTTTTGAATGGGCTTCACCCCCTTGCGCCGGAAATATGACTACTTCTAAACGGGCGTGATAAAACAATTCAAAAGCTGTTAAAGTCAGGGACAAAACAATGGTTTGCTACCGTCCCAGAGAATCAGAGTCCGTTGTCCTATTCATCCTATTCAGAGGGGGGATTACTATCAATAACCCCACAACCATTAATTGCTGGAGTCATGGAACGTTGTGTACATCTCTTCCTGATTTCAGGGGAAAAAAAGGAGATGAATTTATATTCATTTTTCACGAAAATGTGAACATACAGAAGTGAGACACGCGTAGAACTGGTTTTGATAATTTTAGGACAATTTATTTTAGCAAAATTATGTCTGTAAGGGGTGCGTCACCTTTGTAAACGCTATTAAATCTTGCCCGCGAGCCTATATCCAAATGTACAAAACTCATCCCAATCTTGCTATAAGTACTTTGTCCACTTTAAAACAATGCAACAACCAGTGTAAAATTGTATTGTAAGAAAGGCATTGTGGAGAAAGAACACTATAACCGCCCGCCGTCAGCATTTCGCTATATAATTAGTTTCACACACTTAAGATAAAAGGGACCAATCCCGCATGTGGAGAGGGGTGGGCGAGGGGGCTGTTGTTTTTTCATCGCATAGATGGCACCGATATTAAATAAGACTGTTACAGGACAAAATCGCCTAAAATAAAATAATACAGTTCTTCAAGTTTTAATGTAAAAGTATACTTGAGAATCCTCTGTTACTCGTGTGTCGCACTTGATATTAAGGAGGCTAGGACCCGTTAGCTCCGCGCACTAGAAAATCTCTGGCAACTGTTCCCGTGTTTTTCCAATCAAAAATGCTGCGTGCGTTCGAGTTTGACTCGCCTCGTAAAATCCGCAGCTCGCCGTGCACTTCGTCCTCAATCGTCACTAAAAAACTATGGAAGGCGCGAGATGCTGAACTTGACGGTCAACCTAAAAAATGAGACTCCAAACACACCCCTCAGAAAAAAACGGGGGAAATCACCCAAAAGGACTCCGGATGAATAATTGTCATTGGGAGTTTCATGAGGTTTCTATATTTTCCCATGAGGCGTGCGAACGTATAGTTTGACCATGTACTTGTTTTTAGTTTGAAAAAAAAAACTTTAAATGGTAGGAATAGAATCCAATGTTTTTTTGTCTAAGTATGTGGTGTCGAATTTTACGCTGCGAATTGACCTGGTAAGACTTTTTCTGTTTCCCGTTTACGGATGGATGACACACATGGCCTATGTGGCACCGTCCGGATCGACTTTAAATTGGAATAAACTATTCCCTCGAGGAATTGAACTATAAACACAAAGAATTTGTTAGGATCTGAAGCACATTTAAACTTGCAAGGCAACCCACATGTACAAACACACAGCTATTAAAACCCGGCGGGAAGTCGATGCATGTGGATGGAGAAAGAGTCCGTATAGGTCTATGATGCGTATAAGAGGAGATGCATAATTCCGTTCTAGAGGTCCCCTTTGTAAATTTTGTAGCCAAAGTTTAGTTCTTCTTTGCGCCTGCAATTTTTGCGAACTTTCACTAGTTTCCAAAGGGCCTATGAAAATACATGAAATCAGGTCCCATGTCCCGAAGTTCGGAATTCGGGGCGGCACATCCCTGTACCTAAAAAGTTACCCCTCCCTCAGCGCTAAACCTCTATCTGTCCTCCCCTTCTCCGTCACTAAATTCCAAAGACTAAGTTCTAGACTAAATAATACTGGAAAAACATTTGAAGACCTAAAATTTAATCTATAACATTATTTGAATTTCAAAGCATTTTAAACAAGTTTTGTTCTTTCTAATATAAACTAGTTTGGAATTGAGAGAGTTGCATTCTTGCTCTCTAAAACTTACGCGTCGGTAATTTACAGTAATGACCACGATTGTGTGTTTGCATAAATTGCATTAAAATACTCCGAAAGTTCCACAAACTCAGTATTTTTAACGGTGTGCAGCACACTTTCTTGTTTTACGTGTATTTTGTTCAATGCTCACAATTTTCCCCAGATTTTCAGAGAATTAATTCTCCATTATCTAAATTCAAACTTTAGGAATAATAGGATATGGTCTTTACTTATGAAATGTTTGATTGATACGCGCGAGAGTATTATAAGCGTTGCTATCGCGTAACCTGTTGCGTGTGACGCATCCGAATGTCGCATAGACATTTTTCTCAACCATTGAACACTAAAAAACGTGGCTATTTGTTATATTAGTTGAAAAAGTAGTCGTGACACCCATCTTTTTTCTTTCTTAATCGAAATCTTCTATGTAGTGCGCACTTTATTAAATACATTCCATCAACAAATTTCGAGCAGAATTTTTTTTTATAATTAAAGATGTCTGCTTAAAAATCAAATTTCCATAGGTTAATTTTTTGAATAAAATGGCAAAAAAATATGTATTTTGAATCAGTTTATATGAAAAACGAGGTCCTTGACCCCCATTTTTTATTTTGGATTGTTGGTTAATACCATCGATGGAAGTTTGTTTTCACCGAGTTTCTAATGAAAAAATCGGATAGATTATCGTGTCCTAGCCTCCTTAAAGGACTGCTAGACTGGTTCCATTTCTCAAAAAAGTGCTTCCTACAACATGACGAAGGCATTTTTGAGTAAAAGCAATTGGGTTAGTGTTTTTAGATGAAAATTGTATGCTAATTCCAAATTTGCTGGTCCCCAAGCTGAATTTTGAGAGGAAATGTGCCTAATTAGCATAAATTCAAAATGGCCGCCATTTTAAGGTTTTTTGTACATAACTCAAGATTTAAGGCTTGTAATGACTTCATTCTTGTGTCTATACAAATGTTTTCGGGGTCAAGGGATACAATTAGATCATTAGTTATAGCATTAGGTCAACTTAACAGTTAATTTGCATAAAAATTCAAAATGGGCTGCCATTTTGACATTTTTGTACATAACTCAAGATTTAAGGCTTGTACTTCATTCTTGTGTCTATACATATGTTTTCAGGGTCAAGGAATTAAATTAGATCATTAGTTATGGTCATGCGCCATGAGTTGGGTATACAAAATGAGGATGGCGTTACATTTTCACAAATATTTTGTAACATTTTTATTGGATCATAAGAACCAAGTTAGGTATTCAGCTGATTTATATTTCATTTTAAAGGGAATTTATCTAGCTTTAAAATGGTAGTAGATTTTTACTTTTTGAGTTGTCGTAATTTGAGTCAGTCGGGGTCAGAGAGGGTGGTGCCTACGGATGAGGCATGGGATTTTTGATATTCGGGGCTTTTGCGTTTTTTTTTTTGTTTTATATCTTTGTAACCCTGCCATGTATTAAGATAAATAACATCTCATTTTGTTTGTTATTAATGTGGCATTAATTTTGACTCATACAACAGTTTAAGCTATGATATTAATTGAAGGTAACAAATTAGACTGCCACAAAATTTTGTACTTTTAACATCAACATTTCACTTTTCCACCCTATATGACACTTGTGGCACCCTGTATATGCACATACAAGTTGCATATTTGTCTTCCTTACATTTTTAGCTTTAAAACAATATATAGTTTTATAGGTATCTCAAAAACAATTGATGACTTACTCTCATTTAAGTGTGAAAACGTGTAATATTGGTAGTTTCAAGCATGTAACACATTTTGCTCCCAATTCATGGCGCATGACCTTATAGCATTAGGTCATATTGACAGTTAATTTGCATAATAATTCAAAATGGCAGCCATTTTAAATTTATGCAAATTAATTTTCAATATATGGCATAATACCTTAACTGATGATCTAGTTGTGTTCTCTGACCCTGAAAACATACATGTATGTATAGACACAAGAATGAAGTCTTTACAAGCCTTAAATCTTGCGTTATGTACAAAAAAATTTTAAATGGCGGCCATTTTGAATTTATGCAAATTAGGCACACTTCCCCTAAAATTGGTTTTGGGGACCGGAAGATTTGGAATCAGCATAAAATGTTCATATAGAAACACTATTTCAATTGCTTTTACTCAAAAATGCCTTCGACTAGTTTCTTTTTGAGAAATGGAACCAGTCTAAATGGGCTTCACATATTGTTTGACGTCGGAGTTTGATTCCCACGGTATTCACCCTGTTTGAAGCCTCCTTAAAAGAGACCTCTTGGGCTACCCTTGGCACTCAAAGGTTATTAATCCAAAATCTGAAGAAGTGTGTATTCTAACTTTTGATACAAAAATTTAAAAAACGACAAATTTTAAAATTTAATATTTAAAATTGATGTACTGATTGGTATGGTAGTGTTTATCGGTGAGTACTAATAAAAATTATGAAATGAAATGAGACCCATATGGAGCCTTTCGGGTTTTAATATCATGATACGAGGCTGTGATAATACTGTAGTAGACACATTTGTTATTGCAGAGAAGATGGTAACTTTTACCATTTCTTCTGGTTATTGTTACAACAAAGTAAAAAAATTTGGCCCCTACAAAACTTACTGGATGTCTTCAGCACCTCAAACCCATATGATATACCAGTCGCAGAGAACGATTTATGCTGTGAGCATGCACAACCACTTGATATTTTTGGTCAAAAACTTCGGTATTGCGGCGCACGCCAATCGCTCGCTGCACATAGTTAGTATTAGATTACGGGTTTTTTAAGGCTCATACATATATGTTTTGCGCTATGTTATTTTTGGTGTAAAAATATCGTATTCTTTCCAAGGTCTTAGACCCGCGCGCGTACTCGATTCCCCTACCTCGTGCAGTGACCCCGGTCAGCGCAATACAAGACCCGGCGCAAGATTTGATTGTCGCACAAGTTAAAAATCGCGCACGCACTGGCTTAGCAACGGCGTTTTTACCCACGGCTTATGAACATTCATCGCTCAACGGATGGAAGTAGAAAAATGGACTATATAATTTGAGAGTAAATTAAGAACCTTTCATATTTGTTGAAAATGTATGCTAGTCAGGTAGAAGTTTACTTAGGCACACAGCCTGAATGGATGGAAATGGAGTACACGACTTTTCTATGATAGATTTAGTTCATTAGGACCCTAAGCCCAATAATTTTGGAGGTGTGCAAAATTTCTTACGTGCCATTTTTAAAAATCCAATAGGGCTGTCACCATGTCCAAAATCACTAATACTCCCTTAAGTATTACAGATAGAGACAAATATTTATCGGTACTCCGGTGTTTAACGCACGAGAAAGTGTGGAAATGTAAATGTTATCTTTACATTGCCACAAAAAATCCCAATATGGCTGCTCAAAAGACCAATATGCGCTCGGAATCATTAAATGATCGTATAACATCCTCCATTATACCTATTTACGTTACTTGACACATGCTGAACAAATAAAAATAGTTATGCAGGTGTTCAAATCTGTACAGTGATCACACTTCTGCAGTGTTACTTTAACACACTCTATGGAGGCATTTCCACACGCATGCGGACACGTCAACGTGTTTTGCACATTTTGACAGTTTAGGAGGCTTACTTCCAGTGTCTATATGCATCTTTGATATGAGAGATTACATGTTATTTGATCACCTAAAAGCCAATTATTTGGCATTTCTCTGTAGATGGCCTTTTTCACACAATTCAAGAGGAAGCCCATACAGCCGCTGCTAAAACTAGTAAAACCACATTATATGTGAGCTATATGTAGTTACATTCCAACTAATTATATTTAAAGGTGTAACATTAAGGTTAGGGATAAGATTTGACCATTTGGGGACATCTTATCTGGAATATCTGTTCTTTAACATGCTAAAATGTTAAGGATGGGGGCACAAGGTGGCTTGCCCTTTTACTCTTAAAAATAATTAAACTTATGATAGATCTGTATTGTATTTAGTAAAAACACCCAAAATGATATTAAGTTTAAATTAAAGTATGAGATGTATGTCTTTGATCATTATATTATCTCGGTATATTTGGTTTTGAGCAACAACTTAAAATTCAAAATGACGGCCCCGATTTATTACTGATATATGACAAGTCGTAGGTTTTAAAGATATTAAAAGGCAGCAATATTGACTTGCCCATTTGATTGGTAGTTGTTACCACACTTGGATTGTCAGATATGAGTTCCTAAACTGGGTATAGAGCCAGAAAACAATTATGACTCAGCCACAAATTATTAATGAGTTATGGTCACTTGAATGTTTTCAGGGCATATTGGTTTAGGGTGGCCATATTGGATTTTGATGATAATGTTGTGATCAAATCACGTCATATAACGGTCCAAAAGATGCCTCGTGCTTTAAAACCGGATCTAGTGCATAAAATTATGGCATTTGAAGAATTTGAGCGTGATAGCGGCCATATTGGATTTCCTAGAAAGGGCACTGCAAGGAAATTTTTGCCACAACCCTCAGAAAATTATTAGATTAGTCACCATGGTCCAAAATCACTACAAATCCTTAGTATTATCAGATAGAGGACAAATATTTCTCGGTACTCCGGTTGTGTTTTAGCACGAGAAAGTGTTGGAAAAGTAATTTATCTTTACTTGCCACAACAAAGCCAATATGGCTGCTCAAAAGTCAAAATATGCTCTCGGACATCATGAAAATGTCTTAACACCTCATTATACCTATTTACGTACGTGATCATGCTGAAACACCTAAAAAGTTGGAAGGTGTTCAAAAATCTGTTACAATTGATCACACTCTGCAAAGGGTTACTTTAACAACATCTAGGATGCATTTCCAACGCACTTGCGGACACGTCAAGTGTTCTGCACATTTTGCAGTTTAGCGGCTTAATTTCAGTGTCTATATGCATGCTTTATGATATGAGATACAGGTATTTGATCACTAAAAGGCCCTTTATTTGGCAGTTCTCTATGGCCCTTTTTCAAAATTCAAGATTTTTGTTTAAAAAATCTTTACCCTTTTTTTAAATATAGTAAAACCTACATTATATTGTATTATAGTAGTTTAACAATCAACTACTTATTAATTATAAAGGTGTAAATTAAGGTATGGGATAAGGTATTTGACCATTTGACATTCTTATCTGAATATCTGTTTCTTTAACATGCTAAAATGTTAAGAATGGGGGCCAATTGTGGCTGCTTTTTTACCTTCTTTGAAATAATATTAATGATAGAATCTGTATTGTATTTAAGTTAAAACACCCAAAAATGATTATTAAAGTTTAAATTAAAGTATGAGATGTAAGTCTTGTCATTAATATTATCTGGTATATTTTTTTTGACAACATACTTAAAATTCAATGACGGCCATATCTTATGACTAATATGACAATTCGTAGGTTTTTAAGATCTTAAAAGGCAGCAATATTGGCTTCCATCTTGATTGTACAGCTTTTAACACCTTGATTGTCCAATAATGAGTTCCTACTAGGGTATAGAGCCCAGAATTATGCCTCTAACACAAATACTTAATGAGTTATGGTCACTTGAATGATTTCACGGCATATTGGGTTTTAGGGTGGCCATAATTTGGATTGGATTAAATGTTGTGATCAAATCACGTCAATAACCGGTCCAAAAGATTTCCTCGTGCTTAAAAAAACCTGGATCTCTTGCATAAATTTGTCCATTTTTTGAAAAATTTGAGAATGATCGCGGGGCCATATTTGATTTCAGAAATGGCAACTGCAAGCAATTTGGCACACCCTCCAGAAATTTTTAGCTTAGGTCATCATTGACAAAATCAATCAATAAAAAGAAGTCTGTACTTGCTTTCACCCGTGGCCCCCAATTCCTCCTAGACTAATGCATGCGCGTGGGGGATTTCCAACTGACTACTAGCTATTGCCATTTGTGCCTGGCGACCCGGCAGTTTTTTTTAATACACGTCCGCCAACTCATTCGTTTTTTTATTATTTGTAACCAGCGAAATAAATGTTTTTAATGCGGTACTTCCAAATAATTCCGGGAACAGGGCTGGAGGATGATGTGCTGGTAGAAGATGAGACAAGCCTTGTTAAAACTTTCCAACAACACATCGACGGCAGCACATTACAGTGTCGTCGCAATTACCTCAATGCAGCTATGCACGATATGGGTCACGCTTCCCCGGAACGAGATGCTTTTAATATGCGGGCTATGTGTGACAGCATAGTCGAGACATTTGAGCGCTATGTGAAAGGCATCTTGAGAAGATGGGTCATGCCGCTAATAAAGTTAGAACAAACGATACCGTTGCAACTCTGTATATAGTCACAGGCATGGTATGATTGTTCTCGACACAAGAAGCTTAAATTTTAAGATTATATACTGGTTCTTCTGAATATATATATCGACGGTCAACTACATCAGCATTGTCGTTCAAAAGGCAAAATCGCCTGCAAAGCCTTGCTGGCAAGATAAAGAATTTGGCAGCAGTAAGCGGTGGAGTGGTGCTATATAAAATTTACTAGTTCTCATAAGCTACTATTCTTATCGCACACTGATTTTAAAAAGTTTGAAATTATTCCTTACTCTTTGTAGTTACTGAAATATTAAATATATCGTATTGCCTTATTGAAGGTTCTAATTCAAGAATCACTTTCAGTTGCTAAATAGATTACCGTCCGTCACAATTCTAATAAGAATAGGAGTATACATATAAACAAGCTAATTGTTAAAGCTATAAGGTCCGCAGTAGTTTGTACACCGTATTTGACCTCCCACAGAGTATCAACTAGAAATCGTAGTACTGCAGGAAGCTTTCCGATAGCTTGCCCGGTTTCATCCCAGACCAACGATACGGGAAGAACATGCAAGACAATTTGCATATACACATTTTAAATAATAACAACAAAGAAAAGCCAGTTCTGTGTTGTGTGAACACGTTATGATTTTATGAAATATTACTTATGTTAAATGGATATGATTAGGATAGAATTATGCACAAGAAGTGAGAAACACGTAGAGCAGATTTTTAGGATTTAAAAAGTGATTTCTACAAATTATGTACTTCCAGGGTCGCCACACCTTTGTAATGCTACGAGATCTACCTCACTGCACTGGCCTTTATTTTTTGTCATCACGCGCATGGGCGAGGCAAGATCGGAGGCGTAAGCTAGTGGGGAGGCAGATTTTTTTACTATGGACTGCATATACATCGGCATAATTTGGAAATAAATCATGGTATTTTTTAATAAATTAACTCGCGTAGTGCTATTTCATTTCAAAAATCTACTGTGGGTCCTTTACTGAAAAACATAATAGGGACGCCGCAATCCCGGGAGTCAAGTAAAGTATTTTTTACTTTAGATACACAAAAGTATGAGATTACAGGATCTCCTTTGTATGTTACTGCTCGAAAAAACACTCAACTCAAAGAGTGCATAATAACACCTTTTAAAGTCACAGGCGTCAAAAACCGTCGAGTTTTTACAAAAAAGACGTCGAGTTACAAAACGACGTCGGAGTTTACAAAAAAAGACGCACCCCGTCGAGTTTACAAAAAGACGGCGAGTTTACAAAAACGACGTCGAGTTAGAACAAAGACGGCGAGCTGGAAAAGACGTCGAGTTTTTTTTTTCACTTCCAGATTTTCGCTTCGAGAAGATCCGCTACGGAGGCTCTAAGGACTGTTTAACCAAGTCAAGGCTTGTATTATAATCATTGGGCATATGGCCAGCTTTTCAAACAATCAACCCGACCCACCGTAGCTGTGTGTAGCACAAGGTCCAAAGAGGTGAGGGAAAAATCATAACATTGCTCAGCCTTTCATGCACAGCCTAGTAGGAAAGATGTAGAGTATACAAACTTACAAAGTCCTGCAAGATCAGCTTCCTTAATTGACTTTCAATGATATACTACAATACAAGTAGGCCTTATTAAAATGGGAAATGAAAAAATATTATTATTTTTATTTCCTTGAATTGAACTCCAGTCTAAGCTCCCATTCTATACCAATTGTATTTAAATTTATATCGAGTAGTTTAGCCATTTTGTCTATTACTTGTTTTACAAGTTTGTGTATTATATATTCAAATCTAATAGGATGAATCTAAGGCAAATGGGGATTTAATTTGAAATCTATTTTGATTGTCCTAACTGACAATCCTAAAGGATTTACTTTGTTAAATCCCTGAAATTAAGAGTGTAGATTCTAGATCTGTTCACAATACATCATTTCATTCCGTGTATAGGTAAAGTTTCAATATAGTGGAGGCAATCTCAGTAATATACTGCTTTCATTGACCATACCTTAGGTCAATGGTTAATTCAAAGAAAGTCTGGAAATCAGAAAAATCTGCTAAATCTTTCACCAGAAATATTTCAAGCTCCAAAACTGGATTTTTCATGTTGTCCTTAGGCTCACAGTTAACCTTTAATGTATAAGGGCTGTAACCCGTTCATTTTTTTAAAATTTTTCCTGTACTTTGTTCACTTGTACACAAATAATCCCGTGCTTGTTAGAGAAAAATTATATAAGATTTCACTTGTATTTATAAATAAATTAAAATTGATGACTGTATACAAGCCATCATCATTTCAAATGAATTTGTATTATGAATATGAATCTGCTAATATGGGATCGACATGGCATCCACAACAGTGTATTTTCTTTACCACAAGTTTACTAAGATATGGAAATATTTTGGTTTGTGCATGAATATTGCCAATTGTGTGTACTAAAAAGTTACAAAAGTACTTGCAACTACTTTGATGCATTTCCAGCAAGCTGTACGTATCACTTGACATGATGCATTATTCATCATGGTTATATCCTGGGTTATAAACTATTTTATTCATGGGTAAGTCAACTCTCTTTGTGGCAAATAAGTCCCTGCTGTGAAAAAAAAAATCATTCAACCTTTGGTCATGTTGGTCCATTATATATATCCCACATTACGTTTCATTTCTTCACTCCAAAAAGTGGCATGATCCTAAAAACAGAAAGTCTATGTGAGTTCACAGAGAAAGGCATACCTTACACTGGGCAGAGTATAATCTTAAAATATTGTCATCCAAGAAGTCTCGAAGTATAAAGCACATAAACATTGATTATCATGTAGTTGTAACATACCAAAACATAAAATTTGATAAATCATAAAAAGCTAGTTGTTATCAGCTTCTCTAAACAAGCAATTAATTATTCAATGGACTGCTACCCTACTGGTAAGTATCGAAGAAGTTATTCTGAGCCCATCTAACTTCCATGGCGGCGCTTCTCGGCGCGAAAATCTGGGCGTCATAAAACTCGACGTCTTTTCTAGCTCGACGTCTTTTTTGTAATTCGCCGTCTTTTTTGTAAACTCGCCGTCTTTTTTGTAAACTGGAAGTCCTTTTTTTTTGCACTCGGCGTCTTTTTTGTAAACTTGACGTCGTTTTTGTAACTGGACGTTTTTTGACGCCTGTTGCTTTCTTGTTCTATTAGCATCCAGCCTCTAACTAGACATCCAGAGGACTTCATTAAAACATGGCCGAATACCCACAAAAGGGCGACAATCATCAACAACCAGGTTATTTTCCAACACCTCAGATATGGTATACTGAAAAGCCAGAAGAACCACAGCAAAATGAAGCGCCTCCTCCGTATCATCAGACGGCTGCACATTATAGCCCAGAACAAGGCGTTGAAGTTACGGTAGGGACATTGCTATTTAAATACTTTTAAGTTCCACCCCAATGCGGCGGTAAAGGTCCTGGACTAAGGTATATTTAAAGGTGATCCTCATTGCTCGGACGGCATATATTAAGCTATATACCAATGGAAAACTTATTTTATCGCGATTTATATGTAACGGTGTCATATTTATGCTACTCACGACTTGATTATAAGAGCCAAAATGAAAATCGTCTTTCAAGCAACACCACTTCAGCGATAGTCCATATTATTGACTTGGGCACTGTGAGGTGGTGACGTCACCGATCGTGCAATCGCCTATGGAAGTAAACAAAATCCCATTCACTTGTATCGCTCGCTTCTGTGCTTTCGAAGACTTACCATTGTTTTCTCTAAAATTTGCTCAACTAAACCAGAATTATGAGCAATACAGATACAGATAACTATCTGTTGAAGTATCTGGTAGATTTGATGGCTCTATCCCACTCAGTCACCAGAGAAGGCGGTTCATTCGGCATTTGAAACATGCTGAATTCCTTGCTTCACATAATTGCTGCAATTTGTTATGGTTAACAAATTGTCGCTAGTTAAAGTAATTACCGCCATGTTACGCTTGATGAGCCAAGACTTTACCGGAAACCCAATAGCAAAGCCCACAGTGATTTATTAAAAAAAAAGGTTCAATAACCATAATTGAGTGACTGTTTCTCGGTCTGAGAAAAGTAGATTAAGATATTTTTCCGTTACTCCCCCTGATAGCGCCTATACCTCATGCAATTCCATCGGTTAGCATAAGAGGGTGTAACGTAAATCAATGGAAGAGCCGTGTCTTTACGCACGTGGTAGTTTTTGACCACCACCCATGCTCCAGGGGCAGGTCTCCCTCACTAAACTCAAAGGGCAGCTATTTATTTTTCATGCTCCAGGAGCATGAGTGGTGGTCAAAATCTCACACTTTCGTGTAAACACAGCTGGCCTCTGCAAGCTCTGAGCTCTGCTCGCTACTCACGATTCAACGTAAGCGATGAGAATTCAAGCGATTTTTTCACATTTCTTGCACACTTATGAAGCCGGGCATTACAATGACCAATCTACAGAGATCAGGGAACCTAGTCAACCAACAATTTATCGCTATATTGGCAAATTTCAAAACAGAATTAAGATGAGCGATTTGGGTTCCTTTACATTGGAAGATGCATTGCGCAACAAGACTTACACAATCGTCTACGTCACACGAATTTGCCAAGGTCAGAGAAGGAAACCTTAAGCGTATTTTTGGGCGTAAAATCGCAACGAAATATAGGGTTAGTTTTTGGCTTATAGCGACTATATTATACGATTATTTTTTGGGGAAAAGATATTTTTTGGCATACTGAAGTCATAAGCTTCCATTGGTATATAGCTTAATATATGCCGTCCGAGCAATGAGGATCACCTTTAAAAGTAAAAGTTGCATTTTTATTTTCTACCCCATTGTTATGACGTGGACGTCAAAGGTCAGAAATACCCTTTAAACACAAACAAACGAGCCTTGTGCACAAGTGATCTAAATTTTATATAATAACACTGGTTTAATGACTTTAATCAGATTGGTTCAAGAACTTGGTATGTCCAAAACACAATTACAATAATATTATACTCAATTTCCTTACTGATCTTACAATGAGTACTTTCAGATGTGACGATTTATGTCCACTATTAAAAGAAGTGCTGCAGTTCAACGATGATATGTCCTCACAGCGAAGACTCCAAAATGACAGCATACAAGTTCATATAAAAATCCACGGGTAATATAACAAAATCCATGGGAATCTTCTCAGTCTTGAAGATAATTTTGTCCAGCAAGTCAAGACAACGGGGTTGTCCCTCTACGACACTAGTATTCCACAGTATATCAGTCCGGAATATAATCGCCACGATTCTATCTGTCCATAATTTGGAATCCTATTTTGATTCCCAGCACTTTTGGCTTCAAAGATAACTATATAGCTCTTAGCTCACGTGGTATAATAAATATAATAAATCCTGGCACCATGCATATGCAGCTGCAGTGTACTGATGTACGATTATTGCAGATCAAAAGTACTTGCTATACTGGCTGGCAAATTTGTTTTTCTCCACCATCGCTCCTTATATAAAATTTCACCAATAGTATTGCCCAAATCTTAAAATATTACATACCACATCATCAGACATAAACATAGCCTAACACTATATGACCAGTTGGATTTCACATAAATTACATCATCTGCATTGCAATATAAAACTTGAAAGTGTGATTTTTTAGCTAATACATAAAAATGTGAGGGTAATTGAAGTTTTGTTTGCAACACAACTAAACACACGGTTTACTGTTTGGCAACACTACAATATGTTGATATTACAAATTACAGGACAACAAACCAAACATGCCAAAGAAACTAGCCAAACGTTGGGACACCCTTAAAGGCAATTCGAATTCTCAACTATACAAACATTGGAAACGCATAAATAAAGATCCTTTTTGTTCCGATCTTCTTCATAGACCTAGATTTATTTTATATCACTTCACTGAAGAATCCTAATGTTTGTCTTTTCATGGGAAGAGAGGACAAACCGTTGGATGTAATGAAAGTTAGTGTAACATAGAATCATTTAAAGGTCTATAATTAGAAGCTTTGAAAAAATACCATTTTCTACTACTTTTGATATCAGTTTGTCGTCGATCATTGAGGCCATTATTTTGACGCACTTTCTGTGGACTCTGAATATACTTTTTGGCCAAACCACTCATACCCACAACACTGGCCCAAAAAGTATTGGCAAATGAAGAAAAAAACAATATCAAAATAGATTTTATAATTGTACCAGAAGTTCTTAACTAAACATTACCGTTATATTATTGTCAAAGTATTATTTTCAAACATGATAGTGTTTCCCAGAATCACATAGTGCGAAGTACGTTTGATTTGATTGTCATGTTCCCTAAATATGGCGGGTTAAAGAAGATCGCTAATGATAACTTGCGGGTTGTACTCCAGAAGAAATACAGGCACAGGAACGTCAAAAATGGCTCAAAATGGCCGCTAAAAAATGAATTGTAACGGGTTTTGTTATGGTCTACTCTAAATTGTTCAAGGCGAAAATGCGACATAAGAGTGGTTGTATGGACCGGAAATGACCGTAACGTCAATAGAAGATGGGAGCCCAAGAGTTTTTCGCAGTTGGACCCAGGGAATTTCTTGACAAGAATAAGAGGTCACGTGTAACTTGAAAAACATATATTAATCTAATCCGTTGTACCCATTTGTCGCGTTGTCATATGCAAATGATGCCGTAGTTATAATATGCTTTTACGAAACTACGTGATTGCTCATTCGTTCGAATGGCATTGCGGATGTTACTCCGAATTTCCAGTTAATTATTTTAAGCATCTACTGGTCCACCATGACTTATATATTTCTGCGTCCACACAACCACTCCGATTTCCTCACGTAAATTATCAAGAAAACCTAAGAAACCCGTAAAATTCATTAAGCGGCTATTTTGAAAGCCATTCCTTGTTTCGTGTTGGATTCCCTCTGGAGTGCAATTGGAAAGCGATCGTTCGCAGTTCCTTTAATCCACACATATTAGGGGAACAACAATCAAAGCAAACGTTTTTCACCCTCTTAGATTCTGGGGAATAAACACTCGTATGAAATACAACTTGGCATTTAATAACGTAAACTAGTGGTCAAGAATCCATAGAATAATTTGGAATCAATATGTGATATGAATTTTCGTTCTGCATGTTGCAATACTTTTGGCCAGTGTTGCTACATCATACTTTGTGTCCCCAAAACTTACGCTAGCTCATTATGTTATATAGTTTTAAGAAATTGCTAACCTGGGACACCCGGATAAGGTCATCGAAATCAATATCGTACAATCCTCGAAATACAAATAGGTCTCCTTTTGGTGACTTGCTTAAAGGCACTATCGTGATCATCGAAAAGTCAAAATATTGAAATTTCAGAAATAATCTAAAAGAGAAGGATAAAGTCTGTAAAATCTTATACATTATTTTTCCAACGGCAGAGTGTGGTTCAAAGATCGAAATCTTCCTTTCACTGAGTGTCTGTGTAGCAAGTGTCCGAACGGACAAGTAATGACTAAAATATCCGCTTTTGTTCTAATTCATTGCAGGGGATGTTAGGATTTAATTATTATTCGTTACAGACATGCAATAATTGATTGTTTGGGACGATTTTTTTAATTTTCGGGATTTAGCAAATCATTGATACGTGCCTTTTAACAAAATAGCAAGATACCCTTATTCAGCTATCGTCTTTATCGACAGTCTTTTGACCATACGGAAAATAAGGGGTGCGAGTACAAATATTTGAAAATAAAAAAACAAATATTTATAGTTAGTGTCAGTGGAAAAAATATTTATTGTTTTAATTGTGTTAATATTTTTAATATCACTTTTTTTGCATGTTAATCTGTAATACAGGACGCACCAACAAGGGGAAGGTGATTTATGAGGTCTCCTTCAGACGAACAGAAAGCGAAGTTTACTTGTGTTTTTCCATCTTTACTATGCTGCTGTGCTGTGCTGCCAAGTGGAATCATTGCACTCATTAAGTCACTCGATGTAAGTGGTTACAAGGTTATTTTAACAAACTGGTTTAAAATTACACAATAATGGTTTTAATACCGAAAATGTTGTTTAAATCAGGCAAGCGACTCGCATGCTATTTTACCGGTTGGTGTACGTTCTTAGTGTAAGCTTGCCCCTAGGGTTATACACCACTAACCTGGCTGCCGTAGGGATCTTGGGTAAACTACTCTCTTGCATGGCATCTGAAAATATCTCAAAAATGCACTAGTTATATTAAAGCAAGTAGCAAACTGACGTTGGGCCAACGTCGGGATACGTCCGCGCGGTCGCGGTCGGCACGGCAACATTGGGCCGACGTTGGGAAAAATGGTGAATGGTCGTTTTATGGTCGGTAGGCCAACGTTGTAGTATAATTAGCTAACTATACTAATTAAGCCTAATTAATAAAGGAAATTAGTATAGTTGGAAGCGGACATCCGGGCTGTTGGAAAAATATGCTTAGCAACATTGTGCGTAAAAATAAAACATTTGATCATATTTTTCGATTTTGCGCACTTTTTTCGTGGGATTCCCTGAGTTTTTCGGGTTTTTTTTCCACCGCTATGAGTCTTAAGTCTTTAATTAGTGTGTTCATATTAGAAAAATAGGTTGAAGCTTTTTTACAATTGATATATTATATATCGTCACGAATCTTCCAAACAGGCCAATCGACCAAAAGTCACATTTCGAGATATCGGTGATTGAAGTTTTAGAGAATTATGAACTTGCATATCTAAAATTAGAAACATTTTAAGAAAATGTTTTTATGTGTACATTGTGGACATTAAAAGTTCTTCATGTTGAGCACGCTTTCAATTCAAGTATCCTTTGTTTTCCTTGTCAAATTTAATGATAAACTGATTGGTCTGTTTAAAAAACTAAAAAACGTCCTCTGTTTCTATGTCAATGCGCATTCATCTGTTTGGCGTACTCAAAAAGAGTCGATCGATCGCCTCAGACGGTGGTATTGAACATGTTGAACATACTTTTGCCTGCGTAGGGCGCTAGAAATTACTATGCTTTTGTATGATTTTCTAGCCGTCATCATCTCTTACAGGCAAAATATGCCAATGAAGCTAGAAAAGAGGACTGATGAGGTTCTATTTTTTTTATTTTGTAATTAGAATTGATTTAATCAAATACTTAATACTTAAAGTAAAATATATTACATCAAGCTATAAATATACAGTTAATTTGAATGGAAACCTGTAAAAGCTATATTTTACGGGGTTTTGTTAGCAGAATTGCTGCCAGAATTTTCTTGTAAAATGTATAGTATTTTTCCTGTAATCCTTAGTGCTTAATAGTATAATTGAAAATTCATAATAATGTACGATAATGTTGATACTCGAAAAAAAATCGAATAACAGCTCCAGTTGTAGTCGTTTTATACGCCTGGTAAATTGGACATAAAATTTACAATATTTTGCTGTATTTCGAAATTGCAGCATCGGTCCACATGTGTAAGTACACTAAGGACATCCAAAGTGTATGTCTACCGTTTGAAACCCTGGGTTTTGTGCATTATTGGACATAATAACTTCCATAAACGTTAAATGGAAGAAGTTGTGATTTATCTGTTTTTTGCTTGACGGTGTATATTTTGATACTTTTTGCAGAGTAAAAGGAATCAAAGATCACTATTTTATCAAGAAGAAAGCTTCATCTTACTAGAATGCGGACGAAAATCATTTTAATTCTAATGATCAACACATACAAGACGTTTTTTTTTAGAATGAGTACTTTTATTTTCAATAAAATACAAAACTAAAAACAACTCTTTAATCATATTGTATCTTTTACATTTATAGTTATTAAGTTTTTAGTAGCTCCAACTGTCAATGAAAATAGATACAAGATTTGTGCAGGATTACTACTTTCAAATAACGAAAACTATAGGAAGAGTATTATTGCCAATTAGTGTCAAAATGATGTTTCTAAAAATCGTAAAAACAAACGACTTCGGAGTGTCTATTGGTACAATTTGAAATGAAATTGACATTCCCATGGATATTATTTGATTTTGTCATCGAACAGACCATTGCGTATATATGTTTCCCCTTTGGAGTCACATCACTCGTACGGTATAGTTGAAAACTTTCTATGAGTAGAAAACAAACGATTTTGAGGTTAAGATGGCAGTTTGCCGGCATTTCTACGGCGGTGCTCAAAGGTTAACTTGTATTTCAAAGACTTCTGACGTTTAATTTCAATTCAAATTGCCATATTTCTGATTATCAAAGTGGTATTTATTGAAAATGCAGAATGATAATTTTCTCATTTTAAACATTCTTTCGTTTGCAAAACTAGGGTGTTAAAATTAACACCGCCGGTGTTCTAGGAGGATCACACCTTTGGTGTTATTTTAATAATAATAATAATTTACACCCTATTGTGTTATTTTAACACCAAATAGTATTAAAACTAACTAACACAATAGGGTGTGGTCTTCCTAGAACACCGGCAGTGTTCATTTTAACACCCTAGTGTGTACTAAAAATCACATTACTTTATTGCGCTTATTTAGTAAGTACCCAGAGAAATTATCAAGTTAGTTTAATTAGTAAAAACGAAAATGATTTTGAGGTACTATGTTTTACATTTCATTATTGATCTTAATTTGACTGTAAATTAATCATGTAAGTAACTTTTATACATGTAAGCCTATCTAACTGGGAATCGAACCTGGGACCCTCTGATATGAACCCAAATACATAACCACGATACTATGCTACCTTACAGAGAATATATAAAAACATTGAATTTATATGCATTACTTTCCTTTCAAATTAATATATTGCAAATTAAAATGAACAAATATCATACCAAAACGTGAAAGGGTTTCAACAAGAAGTTTGTTTAACTTTCTTTAAAAAATTGAAGTGAAAATAAGTTACTACATTAGTGCTTGTTTGTGTCCTTTCTGGTGTTACAAATTGTCTTGTTGTCGTTATAACTTTTGATGTACTAACATAGCTGATTTGAATCTTTTTTACTTAATTAGTAACCCAAATATCTGATTCATCTGTGAAAAAATTGTAAAGAATCTGTTTTCAACTGATTTGAGTAGGTAAAGATGTCTAGATTTACCAAAAAAAAGATGCCGCCGGTGCAGGCTGGGGAACTTGGATTTTTTCAAAATGGCGTCCAAAATGGCTGCCAAACATGGTAAAGTTTATAAAAAAGACATAAATCAGTCGAAAAAGGTGATACAAGTTCCAAACAAACTGTGATATATATATTTTCGGTTATTGCGAATACATACATGGCCTTTCCAT
>JAMKCH010006753.1:0-31409 GCA_023653785.1 Ophioderma brevispina | reverse complement strand
CATACTTAGGCCTAAAAAATTGTTTTAAGGGAGTAACAGGCCGTGCAAAAAGGGTAGGGCGGGCGGATTTTTTTTTTAATTATTTTTAATAATATTACTAATTTTAATCAATTTTTTATTTTTTTTATTTTTTTTACATCAAATCATCACACCTAGTCTAGTAATGTTATGATATTGAATATTTTGACTCTTAATTATTGAATCTTAAAGGAAGTTGCAAAGGTTTTAACCATACACAAAAAACACAAAATCTTGAGAAAATCACGTTTTAAAATCAGGGCAAAAACCACTTGAAAAATAAATTTTTGAAATCAATAAAAAAAATTAGGGTAGGTATACTTTTTGTACAGGGCTTTGATTTTCAAAATTAGGGTAGGGCGGGTTTACTCCAATACAACAATTTTTTTTTGCCTTACCTAAATGCGTTATCCAAGTTAGAGATAAATCGGATTTTTTCCCGTTTTTCATGCAGTTACAATTTATGCCAGTATACAGTGTCATAGGATACGTGTATAACAAAAATTCCATATCCAATTCAGGTGTGATTTTTTTCTCATATGAAGGACTTTGTATTGGAGGGCTTCGGTTATTTCACACAGTGATTAGCGCATGGACAAGCCATTATGTATATGCAAAAAACGGGATTTGTTTGAAAATTGATGCGCCCATCAGGAAATCTCTGAGTCAGCCTTTAACTGTTTAGTGTTTAATAATCATTACACTGATGCTGTTTTAACAACATGTTTAAGTGTTATTCGTGGTGCAATGCCTCCTATACTTTAGTGTAAATAGACCTATTAAGGTGTCAATCGAAGATTGCCACATAACGCCTAGGTGTCCTTAAAAAATATTGACATCTGGATTTCTTCACTAATTAAGGCTTTCTATCAAAAATATCCCCCTGAGAAAGGATTAAGCTGAGAATTATTTTTGGGACAAAAATTGTAACATTCTATTTTTACTATAGGAGGCAATACGAATTCCTGGTTTTATGAAGTTAAGCAATCAATCGACTTTTTTATTCACTTTCAAGGCATTTACTGTTGGCCAAATACAAGGTAAGAAATTAGTGGGTCCTTATCTATATGAAATCACTACATTGCCACAATATATGGATGCCCCAGAATCTCTTGTGGGCACCTTTAACAGGTTGAATGTAAAAAATTTTATCTTTTGATTTTTTTTACAGTGAAATTAGGGTAAAGGCAGTGAGAGATTAACAATTATAGGATATTAGCGCAGCGGCACTGGCATGCAAAGTAGACAGATATTTCTAATATGATTGATGATATATTTTTCTGAGGGGTTATGAAACAAACAGACTAATACATTTTCTTGGCATTTATATAGAATCATAACTAACAAGCTCAGACATTTCATCTTGGCATTTTTCAATTAATAAGAGTACATTTCATTGTTGTGACTGAGAAGGAATTGTCTTAAAATACGCAGAATTATAAGGGTATATTTAGACATGGCTATTAATCAACCCTTGCCATTTAATATTTGCCAAATTCCCCTTACCCTCTCTCACGCGTAAAACACCATAGTCCGGGGGTTCCCCAGAGTTCAGGGGTAGGAGGGGGCAGGGCGGCGCCAGGGTAACTCATAAGGAGGGGCGAAACACATAGGGGGGCGAAACAAGTACAAAATCAACTCATTTTGTTAAACCCCCCTAATTGTGCACAATTTATTGCGTAAACCCTGTTTTTTCCTAAATTTTGAAACTCTCAGGGAGGGCGGCCGCCACTCCCCTGCCACCCCCCTGGTGCCGCCCCTGGGAGGGGGCAGGCCTTGCAAACATTAGCACCTCCACTCAAACTAGTGCCAGGTAGTAGAATTAGGCCCTAAGGCTTATGCTTTTTGGTAGGTGTATTTTGTGATTGTAGTACGTCTTTTGTTTCATTTTATGCGATTTATTGTTCACTATTCCTTGAGAAAATTTATTCCTGATTCATTAAAGGGGCATTTCCATGATCCAAGCCTCGTCCCCTCGATTTACCCCAAGAAATTGAGATTTTTTATAACATCTAAACAGTTGGCCAAGTACGTATGTGGGGTGCCTAATCTTACATACAAATCTATTCTGGAAGCGATTTGTAATTTTGTATTTTCTGTCCATAAACGGACAGAATTATAGCACCGTGTGTGGCCTATGGGGCAGCAGGATAAACTAATTTGCTCATAACATCAAAACATAACATCAGAAGAACTGAAATTTTGGAAATAACCTTTTCTTGAAGATATCTATTGAATCATACACAAAAAATGTGCTAGGATCATGAAATGCACCTTTAACTCTTTCTTGCATTTTGGTGCTATAAATCAAATGCCTGTATCACTGTGTTCCATAGTCCCTGTTAATTCTCTCCATTTATGGTCAGAAATACAACATTGGCAAACTTTATTGTCAGGTACAACATTTGCCCATCAATATTAAGCACAGTGCAAATTATACACCATATGAATGTTTGTAGAGTAAGTGGGGTGATGCTATTGATCATGAAATGCCACTTTAAGATTCATGCATCCATACTGTAAGTAAAGCATTCCCTCCATCCCACCCGACCCCACTCGAAAAAAGGTCAAATGTCAAGAAGCACTATTAAGAAAGAGGGCCCCCCGAGAGGCGGGGGAACTAAGATTTTATTTGCAGCTGAGGAGTTGAACAACCCTTCCTTTCTAAGAATTTTGCTTGGGTTTTTTAACCATGTTTTGAGGCAGTTTTTTCTGGAAAATGGGATCCATGCCTGCCTAAGTATTTCCTTGCAACAATGACTCACTGAAGCTGCACATCCCTGTATACCTTTAATATGAAAGTAACCCCCAAGAAAGGAAGCCTGAAGGACAAATAATTAGTTGGAATTAGTTTTGACATCAATTAAAAACCATATCATGCCCATTCGTTCACCATAAAGCCCTTCAATTGGAAAGAAAATGGATGCCTCTAATACTATTGCATTGTGGGATATTGCCAAGCAGAGAATGATTGAGACCGGTTGAGGCCATTCAGGAAATCCATTCCTTCCCCAATAGGTACTTGAGTCCCAGCACACCCAGACTCGTAGCAACCCCGGCCTGTCTCCTGTCAACAATTGCCTAACCATCGTCTTCCCATATACTTGCAGCTAGTAAAAGCTAGTAAAATACAGTATTGGCAGACAGGGTAAACACATCGTTGTAAGAAGAAGCGAAAAGGTGGTCACATGTCAGAGGGAGATGGTATGTTTGAGTATGATGCAGAGAGACCTGTGGGGCCATTGTAGTGAGGTGGTGCGAATGTCAGAATTTTGTTTCTACATATTTCAAAGAACCATTGCATATTCAGGGTTCATTTGTGTGTTGAAATCCTAACAACAACAGTTCATTATGATTCCTTTTGGGGAACTAATCATTGTTAGGGACCGATTTTCTGGCGTTCTGTCCCCAATGAAAAAAGCTGGTTTTGCATAAAAGCGTGTTAAAACATTAAAAATCTTACGACAATTTAGATCGACTAGAGAAAAGGTATTTCAAAGTATGCTCTTCTATAAAATTTTAATTTGGCAAATTCAGTAGGGAGTCGAGTTTTGTAACACAACCGGTTATTATGCGTTGGATGTCGCTTTTCCATTGAAAAGTGGCAGGTTTTTGCATAAAAACATTATCATTAACAAAGTTAAATTATCGTTGGACAATTAGATCCCTAAGGAAAGCGTATTTAAAGGTGGGCTCTTCCTAGTAAACATTAAATATGTTTTTAATTCAGTCCATGGCACTGGCCGCTTAACATGTAAATATATTAAAATTCGCCTTTTTTGTCTTACAATAACCAAAATCGCCTAAAATAACCGAAATTTTAAAAAAGCGTACATTGTTGAAAAATAGAGATGTTGGCATCCAAAGGGGTCCAAAAACGATGAAAGGAATCATAATGGGAAATAATAAACAGACTGCAACGTCAGGAATATGAGTAGGTGTGAGAAACTCCCTAGTACATATCTCCTCTTCCACCCAGAGGAAGTTGCTAAAAGGTCTGTTTGTTTATTTTTGGTTTCTACCAGGTTCCAATTATTAGATTGAAAACAGGTCGAAAATTTGCCTTGCAGCAGAGTATAATTCAATGTTTAGTATTAAAGGTGCATTTGTGGATTCTACTGGCAAGGTTTGTCATGCTTCACTAGATAGATATCTCCGAGAAAAGATTCCAAAATTTCATTTGATTCTGATGATGCACTTTGATGTCGATGAGCAAATTTTATCCACAGTTGTGGCCCCATAGGCCACTGTACATAAATTTCTGTCGTTACGGACAGAAATACAAAATTACGAATTCTTCCAGTGTATAGATCTTTGCATGTAAGATAAGGTACACATATTAACTTTTGTTTTAGGTAAGTGGGGGGGGGGGGAGGGTTGTACGTCCCGGGTTTTTATTGTCTCAATGTGGTCTGGCTCGTTGTTGTACGTGCTTGTGGTGTGTGTTGGTGGAATCATGAAAGACTACGTACGAGATTTGGGTACTCTACTCTCATGCCAGAATTGTTCGTTATTACGGCGCCGAGCATGACGTGGCGTCAACACGGAAGTGAATTGCCGTTGGTTTGTTGGTAGGTTGGTCTCCCCATTGGTTTTCAAATCACCACATGAGGCTACCCATGTCTCCGCCCCTTTTCGCAGATATTGCAGCGTGCGCGTTGCCGACCTCTGAACAATTCTGACAGCAACTGTAATAGGGTACAATATCAGTATAAATGAAAAATCAATGCTAATATGATAGGGTTGGGTTTTTTATTTTTCAAAATAAAGTGTATTGAATTGGTAACTTTAAAATTGATCCCATTCCCTGGCTGGCAGCTGATCTAGAAAATATATGGAGAGAATCGGACCCATACGCAGGGCGGTGTGGGGGTGTGGTGGCAACCCCCAAATTCCACAAAAGGAGAAAAGGGATCCACTTTTTGCTGACTTTTTTTTTAAAAAGGTCCAAAATTTAGAGGAAAATATGACAAGAAAGTCCACTGTTTTGTGCAGAGATGTTCAAAAAGTCCCAAAAAGGACCATTTTAGGGGGATCAGGTTTACTTTTCAAAAAAGGGTCCACTTTTTCGAAGACCCGCATCCCCCTAAAAGAAATCCTGTATACAGTTGAAGCTCCAGACTTCTTTTCTGGGGGAGTGGGGGATATGGGGGAAAACTGAAATTTGGTGGGGGAACTTCCAAAATTTTCTAACAAATTTTGGCCTAAATTTGCTGATTTTTGCACAAAAAAATCTGTAATTTTTCTATTAAAGCGAGAAGCAGTCGGGCACAAGTTTTCTCCAACTTAATGCTCTATATTGGGTTATCTTACTGATCTATTGAAGTGCAAGTAAGATATATCTTTACTCTAGGTGATAATGGTACACACTTTTGCTGGCAAGTACTTGGAAGAAGGAAACTTGTAAAAACTTGTGACAGATTTTGAAGTAAAGCCCTCCAAATTGGAAGTGTTATCAAGTCTGCAACTGTCACTATTTTCTATGACCTTGTCTGCAGAAACCTATTTTCAGATTGGAATTTTAAAACTCTTCCATGCTGTAAACCCTTATCGAACAGAAAATCTAAAGCTAGCCTTATCCTCCAAAAAGTTCTTCAACCCTGTTCATCAAGCCCCCCGGATCTAAGCTTGCTACCCCCTCACCAGAAGGCTTTGTGCTTCGTAAGCCAAACTTCATGCTGACAGCTTCCTGCAGGCTATTAAGGTAGCCAAGTTTTAAGTTACGATACTGCGGAGGCATCTTAACATCTTTGGAATCATATATACAGAAAGGAAGCATGTTTAGTAATCGATTGTACTTCACCCCTTCAGCTTGACAAAATTAGACAATTCTAAGAGCTTCTAAGATTTTAACAAGGAGACACTGAAAGCTTCTCTTTTGTAAGCAAATATTTCCTTAGATTTAAATCTTTGCCCAAATCTATGCATGCCATATTTGAAAAGCTGGTCACAGTTGCACACTGCTAAAAATGTTCTTAAAAAAACGTTGTTTAACTGTCAGTCGGGACTCAAAATGTGCAAATAACTGTAAAAAGGGGCTCGAAACGTGCAAATAACTGTAAAAAAAAAACCATCTTTTTAACTGTTTTGAGTCCCAGCTGCCAGTTAAAACGACATTATTTTAATGAACATTCTTAACATTGCACCAATACACACCAGAATAAGGCCATGAAAAAACAAAATGGTTTGATTGTTTTAGACTGCCCACACCAAATTTTGAATACTGGGGAAAACAATATTTACTCTTAGCTCAAGTGACAAGAATACTTTTCAATGTTATATCGTCGTATATGAATTGCAAGAAGATCGTAAATGCAGTAGCTGCCATGTGTCAAAAATTCCCATCAAACATACTATTATGCCAAGTCTGGTCAGTGGCTCTTGAAATGGTTCTTAGGCGAATCATCTGAAGAACTATTTCAAGAGCCACAGACTCAAGGAAAGATAGTGAGTTATACTAATAGGCCTACATGGCAGCACACAAAATGTAACACATGGCAGCTATTGCACATACGACCTTCTTGCACTCACATGATGACTTGTGTGTGTTATAAGAAACAAATATTGACTTGACTTTATTTATGGAGTAGTGCAAAATACTGCCCCTCAGTGACTGGAGACCGTGGGCCTACTAAAATAATAGGCCCACGGTCAGAGTCAGCTCTGGTAGGTATTTTTTTCACCATTTGCCTCATGAGCAGTCAATATTTGTATACTATACCACTGGTAGGGAGTTTCAGTTCATCAAAAAACAAATACATTTTTGCCAAAAATATTGAGATGTTAAGAAGAATTGAGAGGTATTCAAAGAAATAATGGACTTGCTGAATAATTTCAATGTACTGACATTCTTCTTAGCATATCCACAAGTCATCGGTAATGGCTTGTGGTGGTGTCAGGATTTTTATTCAACTGGGTAAGCTGATCTGGGGTCGCGTGTATCCATGATACGGACGCTCTTAACATGGCCCACTTTTGAGACTGGATGCGGATTGGGAACAGTCAGGGGTTTACACCCTACTCTTATTCGACACTGACTGCAATGTACATGTACAGTTGTGACTCTCTGTACACGGGACCGACGGCTTAATGTCCCCTCCGAAGGACGAGATGCTTTCATGATTCATTTGCCCAATTTCAAGTGAACCATGGAGGAGAGCGGTATTCTGTATTTAATCAATAGCTCGTATACAGATTAAATCCAGAATTGAGCACCCGAATAAATCCCAGCAAGTGACCCCACCAGGATTCGAACCCGGGATTTTTTGGCCATGCTCTCCCAATGTACTGACATGATGAATTGTATAGACATGGTGTCCTAAAATATACAAATAAAGTGCATGAAAATGGTAGACTTTTAGCTGCAGGAGTAGTGGGTAAATAAATCGATAAATTTCTCTTGTGAGCAAATTGTACAATATATCGCCCATTCATATAGTTGGCTCCAAAATTTTAATCCATTGATATAGTTGTCCAGCAAAAAAAAATGCTTCATTGGTATTAATGTTTAGACCGGGGAAAAGTTTCAGACATTAATTGAAACATTTCTATCGGGATCTGGTTCTCATAGACCCCCCCCAATGATATGTAGTAGAAATGGCAGCAAAGACTCATCATTATAGTAGCTTTACTGGTGAAAAATGACCAATCATCATAAAGGGAAAAAAATGTGACTGATATCGGTAGCACATAAGTTCCTACCTTTTTGTACAATATGCACAGTGGCATTATTTTCAACTTTCAGAATATGTTGAAAGAAAAAAGGTCCGCTCATGTAGGACTAACCTGGTTTAAACCCAGGTCTAAAGTTAGACTCCGTTTGAGAATACCAGCTATAGATATATGTTGAAAGATAAAAAGGTCCACACATGTAGGACTAAACCTGTGTTTAAAACCCAGGTCTAAAGTTATACTCCTTTTGATAATACCAGCCATAGATATATGGTGAAAGATAAAAGGACCACTCATGTAGGACTAACCTGGTTTAAACCCAGGTCTAAAGTTAGACTCCCTTTCAGAATACCAGCCATAGATATATGGTGAAAGATAAAAGGACCACTCATGTAGGACTAACCTGGTTTAAACCCAGGTCTGAAGTTAGACTCCCTTTCAGAATACCAGCCATAGATATATGGTGAAAGATAAAAGGACCACTCATGTAGGACTAACCTGGTTTAAACCCAGGTCTGAAGTTAGACTCCCTTTCAGAATACCAGCCATAGATATATGGTGAAAGATAAAAGGACCACTCATGTAGGACTAACCTGGTTTAAACCCAGGTCTGAAGTTAGACTCCCTTTCAGAATACCAGCCATAGATCATTTCTAGCTAAACCACTTTGAGGGAGTTTTAGATCATGAAAAACAAATCTAACCTTATTAAGATTCAAACATCAAGAAAAAATGAGAGTATGTGTAATGCAAAGTGTGGTGTTTTACTTAAACATGTTTAAGTCCTAATGTTTAACTCTCAACAGAAGCAAAGTATTATGAAAGTAAGTTTCTTCGTTGTATTGTCTCAAACACGTGTAATTTGTAATTGCAGACGTGGTCATTATTTCCAAAGCGTGACCACAACCATTTTCTTGATCACTGAAAATTACACTTATAAGACAACACAAGTGTTAATATTAAATTTCCCATTCTTAGCACCTCGTCTTTCAGCGCTAATTACCCACAATCCCTGGCAGCCACCACAGGTACTAACCCCCCTCTCCTCGGTGATGCCATCTGTCCATGCGTGACTGTCTAAGTGTTGCTGTCTTTAACCACGATACCCTAGGGAGAGCACCTTACACCTTGTTCCGGACACGACCTGACAGTTACTGGAGCAGCACAAGGCAATCTTAAGCCGAGTGCACTTTTCAAAGGAGTTCATGTTGTTATATCTCATTTAGCTAAGACTAAGATATCTGATTAAGGATTTTGTTTGTAATTTCCCTGAACATTCCTTTCAAGACTGAGATTTGAAGTTTGTACACAAATTAATGTTGAAATCGCCTATTAATGCCTGCCCTGACGATGTAAACATCCTTGTGCTCGGCCCGCAGTTCAAAGAAATCCAGATTTGAAAAGCGGTCTTTGGGTAGCAATTAATTAATTATGCTGGCAATTTCTTACGTAGTCGAGAATTTAGAAACACCACCTCTAATAAAATTTTAATATTTAGTACCAAATATAACACTTGCATGAGATAGGCTAATCCTGGTCAGATGTTTTCTATTTAGCAGGTTTGAAGATGATTAATATGGTTAGTAATCAATTTCAGCTAATTATTCAATTATTTGTCGTTATATTATGGAAGTGGCCATATGTTGAGGTTAGACATGTTTACTTTTGTGGAGTGGGTGATATGGAGTGGAATTAAAAAGTAGCACAGAGACCCATCCCCAGAATTCCTACTTGCATTGGTACGATGTCTTCAAGCTTCTTCAGGTCACTTTACAGTGGTATTTTGGGAATGTATAATTGGACAATTGCAGCACCTACTTTCATGATTAGATATTGAAGAAATTTTGGTAACTAAAAAATTGTTTTCCTTGTTAAATTTTAAGCCCTAATTCCAACCATTAACTTTGATATCAACTTCAAATTCAAGGTCCATGGCTTAAAGACACTATCAGTGATTTGAAAAATATTTGAAATTTGCAGGAATAGCTTCAAAGTGAAGGATAAGTCTGTAGAATTCTCATAAGTTACCTTTTCCAGCTGTAGAATTGAAAGAAAAGGAAGAAAACGGCAGTGTTCCAAGATACGATTCTCCATTCAATTACGTGTTGTAGTAAGTGTCCGTTCGGACAGTAATGACTAAAATCTCCGATTCTGTCCTTATTAGGTTGCTTCTGGTCTTATCATTTGCAGGGTATGTTAGGATACCTGTACTTGTTACGTACATGCTAAAATCTGATTTTTGATGATTTTTTCGATTTGCTGAATTAGCAAATCACTGATAGTGTCTTTAATCACCATGATAACTTCATCCATCACAGAACCCCAATTTTAATGGAAGAGGTCATAATTTTAGTGTCTGAAGAAAGCTACTATTTTTTTCATGTACCATGTGAAATCTTGGACTGAAAGGTATTTGGTTTGGATGTTATGAAGGAAAATGTGCGAGGATCCATTTTGGTTGACAAATAATTAATCACAGTATTCTGTGGGCTTACTAAATCACATTGTTTAGCTCTCATATCAAAAGGATTAAAACATTGACATGAAACTTTACTATTGGAGTCACAACCATTCAATCAAGATGAAAACTTCATATAACTAAATGGGGTCATCCTTCTTTTAAGCGCAACCTGCATCTTGCCTTACCAACCCCATAACTGAATTCCAAATGTTATTGCTAAACATATCCCCCCTAACCTCTACCTATACCACTTAATCCTGATCATAAAAGCTAAACTAAAGTCAAACTTATTTCTAAAACCCTGTCCTAAAGTAGACTTCATGGCTTATTAACCCCAAACCAAAAACCAGCCCCTGAGCTCTTTGCTTTGAACTGTTGAGGCTTTTGACTATAAGGCAACCCACAAATAACTTCTCAAGTTTGGTTGATGTAACCCTATAGTAGCTATCCTTTCCGTTAAATACCCAGTGGTGCTGTTGGTTTAGCTCAGACTACATCCCAGCCTGACCAGCGAGTCTCTTGCTCCGAAATACCTTCGTTTTTAATTAGCAAATCAGTGAGATTTCAAGAAGTAATGGTTACAGATTAAACTTGTCATATTGTCAAGTAAAACAGAAGGAACCGTTTAGAGTCTTAAGTGCCTTCAATTTGTAGAGAGCCACAGAGTCTATGGGAAATGACACAATATTTAGCTAGTTAATTTTAGACACAACAGATAGTTATGATACCATAATATTGACACTGAGATGGTGAGGTGAGGACAAATATACAGTCAACTTTAATGATGGGATTTTTGTTTTTATTGCCATTGTTTCTTTGACATGCAATCGGTGGAATTAAAGGTGCAACAAGATATTTCAAGTCATCCATATTTTTTGTGGTATGTAGTGATTTCATATAGATAAGACACTCAATAGATTCCCTACCTTTTATTTGGCTACAGAATTCAAAATGAAAGCAAAAGGTGATTTGTGTATGTGTATATTTCATTAGAAAACATAGGCTGAATTTCCTATTTGCTCCTATAGGAAATTAAAAATTTCACAATTTGTGTAGCAAAGAAACAGTTCTCAGCTTAATCCTTTCAGCTGGGATATTTTTGATAGAGAGCTTTACACCATTGCCAAAATCAGAATTTTCACATTTTTAGGGACACCTATTATTTGAAATCGCTCGTTGCACCTTTAATTTTGAAATGAATTTTAGGCATATGACACATAGAAATAAATGTTGTTATATGTTACTACATCTGTTTTATTTCCAAATACCCTTGACACTTACTAACCATTGGTTCTAGTTTAAATGCTAAGCTTAACCAAATTTAAGCCAAACTTAAATGCCCTGTCCAGAAGACTTTGTCTAGAGTGTCTGAAGTTGTTGACAGTTTAAGTTATTCTCATTGAAGAGTTAAGAAAATAGAAGAGTATTTTTCACTTTCTCTGTTTTTGTAATACTAGGTACAACAGTTTTAAGTTTGTGCCCATCAAAAAAAACATGCCAAAATCATGTCAATGATGGAAAGGTGATTGTAGTGAGAACTCTACTAAAACAGAGAGTAAACTTTTGGAGCTCTAAGTATTTAACTTTTTATTATGATCAAGATAACATTCCTGATGAAGATAGAAAAAATGTGCCGGGAAAGCAGAATATGCCATCACTGCCGACTCAAAAAATTGTAAAGGAGAAAATAAAATGAAATCAAATGAACTGTGCATTTGGTGAGCAATCATATAGGCACGTTTTTAATTAAAACATCGCCACGATTTTTGAAACTCGATGAGCGCAAAATGAGACACTGTCATATCTGCCGGTGAACAGAGGGAATCGTTCAGAAGATGGCAAATGCCTCCAATTTGAAGCCTAGCCACGGTGTCTACCAGGATATGACACAAACTCCCCGGTTTATATCCTGCCATTCATCCGCATTTCTTTCTGTTTCTTACAGAATACCTTTTACCCATGGGAGTTCTAGAGGCTTACACCTAGATAATGGTGCGTGCATCTTTAGGCCACCAAAGAGAAATGATGATATCGTCGCGGATTAACATGTCAAAGTTGTACTTTGCAGATCTAATTTGCCCCATTACAAGTCGTAGACATTGTGAATTGGCAGCTCAAGATAGCCAGTGCTAGAACCTGTTGCATGCATGGCAGGCAGTGTTGGTGCTGAGATGTATCCGATAGACCAAAGAAAGGAAGTTTAGAATGTTATTCTTGAAATGTGAAATTAAGAAGGGAATGTTAGTACTTGGATTAGAGGGGCAGCACCCTGGTGAGTTGTATCATAAACCTAAACTCACATTGACATTTAAAGAACCTTGCCAACATACAAGTAATCTGAGAATGGATATATTGCTTTGTTGTTTTGAGCCAGAATTCACCATGGCAAAATTTGGTAGTGTCTTCGGTCACAAGAATTTGTTACATTTCTCTTACCACCAAATTAGATTTCAAAATGTGGGGCTGGGGCACCTGAAAAGTTGTATGACATATTACAAAGTCCCATTTGATGAGTAATTATCAATTTTGCTTGGATAATCTCAGAATTTTCTTCTGCATTTTTTTAAAGATTCATTATTTTTGACCAAAAGCACTTAAACAACTTAAAAAACATGATACCTGATAATTTCTGCATTTCTTTACAGTGATTAGATTCAAACCTACAGTTTGAGAATCCAATGCAATAGACCGTCCCTTGGATCCATTGTAGAGAAAGTATAAAATGGCTAGAACCATTGGGACTGGCCGGTCTCACTTGGAAAGTTGTGCTGCAGAAATACTCTGGGGGGGGGGGGTCTTAAGTTTGGGATGGGTACCCATGGGTATCAAATTTTCACAATAATGGCTAGAACCATTGTAAAAATAGCCATTGCAAAATTGCCTAGCAAACCATAAGGGAACTAGTCTAACTGGGAAGTTGTGCTGCAGAAAATATCGGGGGGGTCTGGATTTTGGTTGGGGACCCATGCTCTTTCAAAAAAGTGGGACTAACTGTGAATGCGGGGACTTCTTGTAGGGGGTATCAAATTTTCATAATAATGAAAATCTAGTCCCACGGGGGTATCAAATTCAGTTAATTTGTAACTGGTTTATAGAAAAAAATAGGAAAATGAAACTAAACATGTCAGCAAAATAACTCAAGAGGGGTGTATTTTTCTTACATAGCACCAAGTGTGTTATTTTTTCTTATATATTGTTATTTTAAATGTATATTTTTTATTCACATTGAAAACAGGTTCCAGTAGGGGTATAACTTGACTGCAAATTGGTTTCCGTTAGGTGTTATATTTCGCCAGAAAACTAGTGTATTTTCATCCAAAACTGGTTCTGTTAGGGGTATATTTTCACTGTAATTTGGTCCTGTTAGGAGTTGCTTTCAGAACCCTTGGAATGAGCATATCAATACCCAACAAACCACTGAGAACCCTCCCCTGAAATTACTGTAAAAACTATACTCTACAAAAGTTTTGCATGAATATACTGAACTGCACAGAAACACACTGTTTTGCATCTCATGATCCAAAAGGGACCAATTTGAATAGAACTTCAATAAATTGAATTTTAAGTACTTTCATGTGAGTGCCAGTTCTAAGCTTCTTGGCTGGAGTGCCCACCCCTCTTCCTTGGATGTTGGGACCAGATGACTCTTGTAGATGAATATAATGATTTTACTAGGTTATAAAGCTTGTTTCCAAATTCTGTGTTATGATGACATGAGATGCTGTAATTCACGCCTGGGGCCCATGGTAGGCCATGGCCACAGCATTCCAAATTTCTTGCAGAGCTAGAAGATGGAATGTGCAGAAAAAGTTAGGTTATTTACAATACTAAACCAGTGTCAGATGGGTGGGGTTATTAAACTCTCAATTTCAGGGGTTAGTCAGGGACAAGTACCCATGATCACAAAAATGTTGTTGAAGTTAACATTAGCCAAACTATCAACAGCTGATTACCAGAGGTAGTTTTTGCAGTGTAGCATGAGGCTAGAGCTGGGGGCTTTGACTCTCCAGTGAGGGTGGGGCATCACCAGGAGGCTCCATGCTCCCTTCTGACAGTTAACCACCCCTCCCCCATGAGGATACAGCACCTTGCATTATCTATTGCATTAGCAACAATGTTGCACAGAAAAAAAGCATGCAAACACAAATAGATTAAATTTCTCGCGACCATCTTGGCCAAAAAATATTAGATGATGACCAAAGGGGCCCCTTGGGCATTCATCTTCTTCATTTGCCTAAATTTTCAACTTGTGTTTGCTCTTAGTGCATGTATCATTAATCACGTCAATACCGTCAGTTGGCTGGCGTACATACTGGCATTGCACTGGCATACATACACACGCACGTTTAAAGCCGGCACATAGAGGTGAACAAGAAATACCTGCCAGGACGTGTTGGGTCGCGGACTCGTGGAAGACAAATGAATCTAGAAACATGTATTGGGCCTAACAGGTTGTCTATTTACATTTGGTCGCTGAAACATCAAACGATCCAGGCGATTCAGGGCCGGTCTTGTTTCAGGCTTAAATATACCCATTCAGTATTAACAAATCTGTAGTTTGCTTCACTGTTACAATGATGGATCAATCAGAAAAAAATATATGCATGGGTTATCTGGAAGGATAACCACCTTCTTAAAGGCAACGAGAGATTTCAAATAAACAGGGTGGGCCCAAAAATTCTTGAAAATTCTGTTTTTTGCACTGGTGTTTTACTATCACTAATTTTGATGTTTTTGTATGGGGGCATGAGTGAATCTTGTTTAAGGAAGTGTATAAAAAAACCGGGTCATTAGTACACATTCAAACGTAAGTGCATCAATGTGCAAGGATGTACACCCTCAACCATCTACTCTCTTATGATTGTCAAAGTGGTCCACCTGGGTGACTTTACTAACAAAAAAGCATCATTTTTGATAGCTTGTTGTGGTTAATCTGCATACCAATTCACATCAAGCACATACAATCCAATCCCTACAAGATCAGACGTGTTTCTATTAAGGACAGTGTTGTCTTTGGGATGCGGGACAACTTGTCCTGCAGACGTACTACTTCATAGTCTTCAGTCTTCTCAGGACAACAGCAGAAGAAGCAGATTACATATACCTCCTACTACCAGATGGGCTGGTGATTTTACATTTCATGTGTATGGTCCACGTTTGTAGCTGTTGTTTTGAATTGGCATTACCCCATGAGTAATTTCTGAGCCACCCACACTCAAAAGCCAAATAAATAAAAAAATCATCTAATCTCCCTATTTTCTATTCAATTTTTGTTTTTATTCTGCATGTTTTTTATTTATTTTGTTTGTGTCGTTACATAGGGATATCTCAGGTCGTATGTCTGTGTATCTGTGTGTGTGTCTGTGGTCAAAATGTATTAACAACCCTTAATAATAGGCATCTGTATGAGTTTCCGTCAAGGGGCTACTAGGATGTAACTGGGTGGAAGGGGGAGGGGCGGGGTGTGGTGACATTTTTTGGTGACCCCTCATGTTACTTTGGTGACCTCATGTTTGACCTTTGACTTCCATTCACAACGGCAGACAACACTCGAGGTCAGGGGACCGCGATGGATTTTTTTAGTGTCTAATACCCTCAGTCCTCTGTTACCGCTGGGGAAATAACTTAATATACAGGGGTTGGTACAAGATGCTACAGACAGGTTTTTGAAGGGGGTTGGGTCCAGTGGGTGAATGAAAGTCTCCACAGAGGGTTCAAATTGATAGATTAAAGGAAAAGTTGTGGTGAAAAGGAGGGGTCCAGCTCCCTGGACACCCTGTATCTGCTTATCAAGTAGCAGGCACAAAATGTGGACTGTAACGGACATCTGAGAGGATGAAACATTTACTCAAGTTGCAACCTCCGAATGGACATAGAGCTATAAATAAAGCTCTTCATTTACCCACTGAGTGTAGTACCAGGTAAACTTGGTTCTGCTGAAGATGGTCTTGCTTGCATCTTCATTATCCACTGATGACCATACAAACAACGGTGATCCATTAGCCTTGCTTGATCTACTTTGTCCATTTTTTGCTTAAAGGTGCAACAAGAGATTTCAAGTCATATATTTTCTATGATATGTAGTATAATCTCACATATTATTTGGTTACAGAAATAACTTAAAATGAAAACAAAAGGTGATTTGTATATGCTTATATTTCAATAGAAAACATAGGCTGAATTTCGTATTTGCTCCTATACGAAATTAGAAATTTCACAATTTTTGTACCAAAGAAACAGTTCTCAGCTTAATCATCATAGATGGGGATATTTTTGTTATAAAGCTTTACACCAGTGCCAAATCAGAATTTTCACATTTTTGGGGTCACCTGTTATTTGAAATCTCTTGTTGCCCCTTTAAATTGACCATGCAATTCACGTAACACACGTGTACATTGCCCTATCCGCGGTCCCGGAAATGAAGTAAGGGCTCATCCAACGATCAGCTGATACGACTATTCCACATACCACTTCCACTTACTATTGTGGCCCGGATGTATTCGCTATCACCACAGCTACTAAATAGAGTGAGATCAAGGTGACATCCCATGTGAATTTATTTATGTAATGTCACTTATTATAGCATACATGGGACAGACGGAGGAAGAAGGAAATGAATCAAAAAAGTGCTTTCATTGCAAAGTTTAAAATTCTATTAAATAAAGGCAGGTAAAGGTACTCTATTGGGCTATTGTTTTATTAGCTTTGGATGTAGAGGATATTCACCTTTAACCTGGCTGGTGTTGTACTTTAATGATTGCACTTTTGCTTTGTATTTTTTTTTTTATCTCACAGATCACTAATAATACCTGCATTTACACTGGCAAAAAGTGCTTCATCAAATTCACTTATGTCGTAATCGACATTTGTTTTTATTATGAGTGTAAACAGTACAGTTGCAATAGGAGGAAATGAATTCACAAATAAAAATTTCAATGAAAAAATACTTTATTTTTCATGTGAAGTGAAATTGAACCTCAGAAAATGAGGTTTTTTTTGATAATATCCTCTGAAAGGAGTCTCTTTAACAAACATACACATTGTTCATTCACCATTCTACACACAAAAAACCACATGCAAACAAACACACACATGCAAATGTTACCCTTGTGATTCAGTTCATATTGCTTTGCAGTGGTGAACGGGGGGGGGGGGGGGGCTTCCCCCTTATTGTGAGTATTCGGATGACCTATTACTGTCCCTATTTTTGAGTGTCATCCTGCAAGAATTCCAGAAGGCACATATAGGGATACTCTGTCTATTCCCTTTATATTGTTTGTGTGTCTGTGGGTAAATGTCACTCTAAATATATTGCGTGCCGTATGAGTTTCCTTACAGGGCACCGATGATGTAACTTGCCAATACAATGGACCTTGAGTAGTGACCCACATGTTTGGTGACCTTGTGAACATTGGTGACCTCATGTGGCCTTTGGCCCCATTCACAAACGCGCGATGGCAGACGACACTAGCCGTCCAAAGACTGTGATGATTTTTATGATCAATATGATGGGATTCCTTCAAGTTTACCTATGGTATATGAACTGTTTGTTTTGTGGTATTCTGCATTGACACATTGTTCAGTTCCGTTTTATACATTTTGCATACAAATTCCCCACTCATCTGCAAGCTGATAGCATTTAATATTTAAGTTCTTTTAAACATCTGGACACACTTAAGGATTGCACGTAATACTAGTCTAAATAGCTAAACCTTAAACAAAGTACAAAACAAGTGCACATTATCCAAATATATAAAGTGAACATATACCCTTAAGTTACCAAGGGGGGTTCCTATGGACCACTTAAAATAAAGTTAGTTTTTGCACAAGCCAGCCGCTTTAATGGATCAGTTTATTTTGTCCAAAATTTGTTTTGTAATTGTGTGACTTTTAAATGTGCTTCGCTTTTCATACCAAAACATTCAAATCGACCAGCCAAGTAGGGAACCTCCCCCCCCTCCTTGTCCATAAACGGACAGACATTCACAGCACAGTGGCCTGTAGGAATGGAACAGCAATTATCATCCCAAAACCACAAGATTGGAATCAACATCAATTTTTATGAATTAGGTTTCTCTCAAGGATATCTAGTCGTGAACAATAATCAAACAGAAGGTGTGGAATCACCAAATGCATCCTTTAATAAATTTAAATTACCTAGCTGCCTTCCTTTGGAGTTGAAAAAGGGTTGACAAATTGCTAAATAGAAAATGTAATTTTCCAACCCCCATGACAGAGCTACCCATATATAGCTGCTCTTTGTTTAATAAAATCTTCTGACTCTTGTGTGTAATAGGCAAATTTTAACATAACATGGGGTGCTTATGGCTCTAGACCCAATAAAATCTCATGTTATGTCAGACGTCTGCAGCAAATTGTCTATTCATCTTGCTGTCATAAAACCTGTTACTAATACATAACGTTTGCTAACAGGTGTAATGTTTTAGGGTCAATAATAGGCCTAATTGTTGCCTTCAGAATCCAAGATTAATTAAACTCCATCAATCAGTGTCTTGCATATGAAACTATGCAAATAATTATGCCTACTGAGATCTAATTATTATGTCTGCAGAGGTTTTGGTCAATTAAGGAGTCTCTGATAGAAATTTTATTCATTAACATTTCTCTTTAATTGATTTTTCTCTTCTGAATCCTAACACTAGACTCTGTCCAGGATACATAAATGCTTTAAGTTTAAAGGTGCAACGAGAGATTTTGAGGCACCCAAATATTGTATCACTAGTTATTTCATAATAGAGTAGACACCCAATAGATTTCTTATCTTGAATTTGGCTACAGAAATGCCTTAAAAAGAGAAAAAATGTAATTTTGATTTGCTTATATTTTAATGTAAAACATAGTTTGAATTTTGTATTTGCTCCTATACGAAATTAGAAATTTAACAATTTTTGTATCAAAGAAACATTTTTAAGCTTAATCCTTTCAGATGGGGATATTTTTGATGAAAAGCTTTACATCAGGGCAAAAATTAGTACTGGCTAGGCAAAAATAGGTACTTTGAATTTTTTAGGGACACCTGATAGGCCTATGTGAAATCTCTCGTTGCACCTTTAAGTACACTTATAGCCGACAATTGCCTTATTTATGTTTTCTTTCACCACCCCACGCCCGCCACCCCACATGTTGCTTTCGAGACATAACTACATGATTTTTGGCTCAAAAACTTCCTCTCTCGTTGTAGGACTGCAACCGAGTAGACAGGAAAAATGAGAAAGTGTTTGTGTTGTTTTTGGTGTTATCAGGATGTTACACCTTGGTTCATCAAAATAAATCATGACTAATAGTGCAGGCCGACTGATAGGCCTCAATAGTTACAATAGGTAATTATAGACTTGATGGAAGGTGACCTGTTTTTTGTGTGTACCTCACCTACATTATATGACTGTTTCAGATGTCAGTTCTTGACAGTGATAATGACAATTGTTCTGATAATATGCATGTTTATGATATTGTTCATGTCACAGTTGTCAGTTGTAATACAGAACATTCAACTCATTCTTCACATTCATGGAACTCATTTCTTTAACCACTTGAGGATTTTTCATATTTACAACATGCAAAAGCTACTTTGAGGTCACTCTATCAAAAGGTGTGTTCAGACGGTGGAATACTTTTGAAGGTAGCGTTACCAACGAAAAATTCATTTAATCCTCATTAGCGCCTCTTAACAACGACGCACGTCCACACGGGACTTAACAACGATACCCTTCCAAAGTTACCAGCGAGCGGCCTTCATCTGTCATTGGTAAATAGCGGAAGTAGCGTGCCGCTCGCGCTGACCTAACCCCAGGAAACCCCAGGAAAACTCAACCCATTGTAAACAATGCCCAAAATGGAATCCTTAAGCAGGAGTGTGTTTTTAAAAGCGATATTTTGGCTTCTGTTTTTCGTTATTACTCATCGACAGAGGATTTGGCAGTAAACGCTGTTTATGCCGATGTCGTTCCCCCTACACCAATCAGTGAGAAGCGATCCAGCCCCAAACATGACATCATCAAAAACAAAGGTCATGCATCATCAACGAAAGTGGTTCCTCGGTACAGAGACAGAGTTACGTGTAGTGCGGTTTACGGCACATTTTTGGCTCACACTTGCTGTGATTAATTTACGATTGCTCACTTAATGCAAATCATATAAAGTTCTAATCTCACACAAATAACAATGAATATGTACTTTTTTAGATTGAATACTGATCGAATTAATTTCTCTCTCAATAAAAATTATGTTGGGATTTCTTTTCAACAACTGTTCAAAATACTTGGCACCTACGCTGTGTGCATAACCAACATGGGACACGAGGCTGCCTGTCAACGGTCACGTGATCGCGAAAAGGGAAATCCCTATTTTGAGTTGTCTTCAACTTAATTTTATCTTGCACGGTGGGTCCTTCCAGATCTCGATTACCACTTGTATCTCTCTCTCGGACCAGTTTGGGTTCCGTGTTCACTTGTTTTTTGGGGCTGTACTACTAGAAGATGATGCCATTATCAAAATAAATTGGAAAAACAGTAAACTGTACTACAGACAAGCACAAGACCGCTATCAAATAAAGTTGATGAACACACGAACGAAAATGGCGTTCGTTTATGGTATCCACGCTACGGAATAAATTGACCGGGATGTTGTTACGAGGTCACGATGAGGTCACCCATAACATCGACGTCGTGAGTAGCACTGTTCACACGGCACTTACCAACGACGATCGCTCGCAAGTAGCTCGCTACTTTTAAGATTTCTTAAAAGTAAATCGTCGTTGTTAACTCGTTGTTAGCTTAACAATGATGTTTTTCAGACGGTCACTACTCACGAGCTTACCAATGACTGTGCTTACCAACGATCTTACCAACGACTTAACAACGATCGTCTGAACATGCCTTATAAATTCCACTGCCAGTTCACAAGGTCAAAGATCACTTCTCGGGTCATGACCTATGAAGGCAGAGTCATACCCAGGGTCATAACAGCCACTATGGGACCACTAAAGGGTTAGGTCAAAGGTCAGTTAAACTTAAAGAGACACTGGCACATTTGAAAAATAGTGTGCCCTCAAGATTTTTCAAAATCGATATTTTTGCATGGTTGTAAAGCTTTTATATACATTAACCCTCACCTGAAATAACTAAGACCAAATCAGTATCCTTGTGGGTAAACAGAACGATTTTATAATTAAACGTTGCCGGCGACGTTTAATTCAGCAGATGACGGAAATGTTATTTAATAGAAGAAAACGCACGCCGTATGCATGTTTCCCAGGGCATGCACCCTGTTTGACCGGTCTGTGACCTTTGTGGTTTTAATGTCAATGAGTACGAGTCCATGATATCATGCAATATACACATTTGTTGATTAAAGTTATGGAAAACTTAAAAGTTAGCCTACAAATTACGTGGATGTCTTTAACCTCTTATTAACGTCCCTATCTGTTTTTGAGTATTTATTTTTATGTGTAAAATGTATCTCTAATCTTCCAATGGCCTAGACTATCATTTGAGAGCAAATTGAAGAAATTTCATATTTTGTGAAAATGTGCCAGTGCCGCTTTAAGGTACCTTATATCCAACATTTTTAGGGCATAAAAAGGTTGCCCTCCATGCACAGTGGTAAGTTCGGCATGATTTGATATTACACCCTCCGTGGCCAAGTGGTTAAACATTGATCATCTTGTTAAGGTTGCTTTGGTTTGCCTCTATTTGTGAACATTGTTTAATCTTTTCTGTCATTTTTGATCAGTTGTCATACTTGAAGGATTTAGGGGTATACCAAATCTTTAAAAGCTTATTTTAAAGGTGCAACGAGGGATTTCACATAAAGGGGTGTCCCTAAAAAATAATTACAATTCTGATTCGCAATAATGTAATAGCTTTCTATCAAAATATCACCATGTGAAAGGATTAAGCTGAGATTTAGGGGAAAATTGGGAAATTTTCCTCATTACTATAGCAGCAAATAGTTAAATGACATACTATGTTTTTCTCTGGAAATTAAGCAAATCAAAACTGCCACTGTTTCTTTTCAAGGCATTCTGTAGCTAAATACAAGATAAGAAATTATTAGGTCTTAGTCTATATGAAATTACTACATATGATCCAATATTCCCCAAAATCTCTCGTGACACCTTTAAGTATGCCTTTTAAAATTAAGAAAAATAGAATTTCGCCGGTTCTCGGGCTTTCGACTTTCCGGGGGGGTGGGGTTTGGTTCCTTCCGGAAAACCTTATTGCGGATGGAGGGTGGGGGGCTTTTGTGGGAATAACAATTAAATGCAGATCGATTGCGCCGGTAGGAGGGCTCTAATTTTTTTTCAGGTAGGGAGTGCGCGCCCGATTTCCGAACTTGGGTGTTGGGAACTTAATTTGTGCCCAAAGTAGGGTCTTAGAACTAAAATTTGTGAACATTTGACGGATGGGAGCCGAAATTTGGCTAAAATTGAGCTTTGAGGCAAAAGTTACCCCAAGGGGACCTTTAGAACTGAATTGTACTTCAACCGGGGTCTCGGGACACAGTATAAAGATATTGTAAAATTTTACAATATTATAACATCCGGGCATTCTGCAATAAAAATAGGATTAGGCATATTATACTCTAAAAGCTTAATTTAATTAAAACTCTGGAAATGTGTGTATTCGGTGAGTTATTAAGAGCTTGGGAATATGTAGGGGAAAAAGACTCAGGACACACCAACCTAGCAAACCTGACTATAATTTAGACCATCTTTTAATAAATTATACTGTTTACTCTCGTAAAAAAGAGTGAAAAAAACCACTCTAAACGGAGTGTGGAAATCTCCTCCAAAAAAAAGAGCCAGCTGAGTAACGCATCTTTAGAGTGAGATCCACTCAAAATAAGAGTGAACAAAAATAACTATAAGGAAAGAGTGACCTGATAACTCCTTTTAGAGTGAAGCAGTCATCTTATATATAGAGTTTGTTTCTTGTGAATTTTGTTTGGTTGGTGAGTATATTTGTTGTGTAGGTAATTAATTAATAGAATAGGACATGAATGAATATTTGTGGCGCTCATTGGCATGATCAGTGAGACATGAATGATTTGGAATGCATGACGTGTACTTGATCATGGCATGCATGCCTGCCATGCATGATTGTGCGTTTCGATAATGTGTACAGCCTAGCCTGGCGCCAGAATTACCGTATGTAAGAGTGAATAATACAGGTAAATAACATTTTAATGCTTCTCCACACCTTGTCTGTAAATGCTATGAAATGTGACAGACACATCCATATACTCACCCGTGAAGTATCTGTGATTTCTTCACTAATTTCAACGTCGTTCAACCGTTGCTGACGGTTCCCTTAACTGTCCGCCCATTGTTCGAGAATGATCACGCGATTTGCGGCGATTGGCTATTAGTTCACTCAGAAATAAGAGTGAGCATTTCTCACTCTTTTAGAGCTAAAATCACGGTCGATAAAAGTTTCAGAGTGGGCTTCACTCCGAGAAGAGTGGCATTTTGAGCCACTCAGTAACAGAGTGAGCTCGGTTACCCGCGAGTTAAGGTGTCAGGTTGCATTTTCGCGAATCTTTTAGAGCTAAAAGACATGAGATTAGAGTTAAGTTTAAAATTACTTGAAATTCAGAGTGATTTTTCACTCTTTCATTGTAAGAGAGTACGGTAGGCCATTAGTTGGTGGTAGGGGGAATGAATTGCTGCTATAATTACTGTAAAAATTACACAAGTAAAAGAGAAAGATGACAAAGCAAAGTATATTTACTGTACTTTTATAGTTTACATTCTTAGCCACTCAAATGGATAAGGTATTTTACACAAATTAGTGGAGTGGAGTCAACATCCAGAAAATGAATTTCCCCTTGGAATAATTCGGCAAAACTCTGCGCAAGCAATATATATTGCTCTGAGTCACTCCTATAGTGAAAGAAAACAAATAAAAATATTGATCGGTTAAGAAATTAGGGATGCCCAAATTTGCGAATGAAAAGTAGCAATTTGTGACGCTTTATCCACAGTGATGAACGTACCGTTTAAACAATGGCTTTTATGAGTTGAAGGCACTATCAATGATCCACCCGAAGGAGTCAAAATGAATTTAAACATCCACGGAATTGCTTAAATGTGAAAGATTAAGTCTACGTATGTTTTCAATAAATTATCTTTCCAACTGGAAAAATGACAGAAAATGAAGAAAAGCAGGGATTTCAAAGATACGGAATCTCCATTCAATGACGTGGTGTAGTAGACGTGTCCACCGTGCGAGTACGGACAGTAATGACTAAAATATCAAATTTTGGCCTTATTACGTTGCTTCGTCTTATCACTTGCAGGGTATGTTAGGACACTGAAACTGTTCAAGACACGGAAATACCGATGTTGATGATTTTTTTTCAGATTTTTGATTTAGCAATCACTGATAGTGCCCTTAAAAATAGACCAAAATAATTATATTAACAATAAATTAAAAAAAAAAAAAACTTTTTAGGAAATTTTTAGTGAATCTTTTTCCGGACCATGTATTTCCCCATTCGTTTGTACATGAAATGAATATCAATCAATCAATCTTTATGTTGTTATCATAGAATTACAGCAAAAAATATGATAACTAATATGAAATAATGCAGTATGTGAAAAAAGTACAATATGACAAATAAAGATGATTAAATAACATTATGAATCAACCGGGATCAAATTACATAATTTTATTATCATTATTATTATTTCAGGTTTAAAAAAAAACAGGACATCGTTGAAATGTGAGTGGCGTTAAATATTAAAGAAACCTAAATTTTTTACAAATAAGTAAAATTAACTATTTTAAAAAACCATTAAATGACTATTATTAAACCAAAATATACACACGTAAAGTAATTCAAATCTCACATTCATTTACCACATTCATTTACACCACAAAACAGGACACATACAAAACCCAAATACCAAATTCGCCAACACAACGATACCCGTACGCGCGCGCCCACCCTCGCAAAGTCCCGAACTGGCGCATTCCCCCCCCCCCCCCCGATTTTACTGGCCAATCTAATTTCCTTCTAAATTTTGTCATCCATAGAATACAGCAAAAACCAATATGATAAATAATTATGTAAATAATGCAGTATGGGAAAAATTACAATTATTACAAAATAAAGATGATTTAAATAACATTAGAATCAACCTGGATCAAATTTATCTAATTTTATTATCATTATTAGACAGGTTAAAAAAAACAGGAAATCGTTTGAAGTGTGAGTGGCGTTAAATATTAAGAAGTACATAAATTTCTTTTTAAATAAGTTCAAAAATTAACTATTATTAAAAACAATTAACTAACTATTATTTAAACAAAAATATACACACGTAAAGTATCAAATCTACATTCATTTACAAACACAACCAGGACACATAACCCAAATACCCAAATTCGATATAAAAAGTTAAACAAAAAAACAAACCATCCACAAAACAAACACAAAAACACACACCAAACCCCACCCACCCCCCCCCGGTTTTTCCTGGCATCTAATTCCTAGTTTATGTACAACGCGATATAAGCTTAAGAGTTCTCGTTTATTGGTATCAAAATTGAGTACCAATATTGCAATATGAAGTCACTTATTAGTACGTCATAAGTTGACAGAAGTATGAAAATAGGGTGGGAATGATATTACGCATTTTAACTGACGCAAAACAAACTGTTTTTGTGAAATTAAAAGGCCATATCTCAAAATGACTAAAAAAATATCAGAATATAGCTTTGTAATTCTCAGCTCTCACTTTTCAATCTACACGTACATGGTCATCCAAATACTTAACAATAAGCTCAAAATGTCCATGTTTAAGATATCAAATGGGGCTAATTTGTCTCATTTACAACATTTCCTTGGTTAAAAACTAACTTTGTCCACAGCATTTACTTTTTCTTTCTATTGTTCGAGCACATAGGCCTAAACTTGTCCAATAGTCGGGCATGCAATAAACAACAGCACGGAAGCCCTTTGAGTGCTTAAGTGCCCAGATATTGGAGATGAAAAGGATTTAATTGCATTTCACCATAATCCACAACACAGTAGATGGTATCAGTTTGCGTGTACACATCGTTATGTCACCCCACTACAAATATCCCTATATTCCCTTATATATATTACAGGTTTTATATATAATAATATTACAACAGTAGAAGTAGTCAAAACCTAAAAAGTATGCCTAGATTGCCTCAGCCAATTCACTAATTAAAAACTTACACCCCTGCCAAGTAGGAAGCCGAAACGGAATATCTCCACTTGAAGTGTAGAAACCATCTCGCGAAATAGGTAACACTCGAGGCTCAAACATTTACGCCGATTTTTTCCTTCTTCAAAACCCTTTTCTCTGCTCCAAGGATCTCTCGAAAATCATTAACTTCCGATGTTGAACATTTTTTTTGTCATATTTTCCGATATATTGCTTATTGATTCAAATCTATACATCTCCTTCTACATCCAGTTTCTATCATCCCTACACAGTCCCTGGCATTTTGCGTGGTCGAACCTAAACAAATAGTTAATAAACAAAATGCTACACTATAATCAACTCGCACGACACTAAGCAATATGAGAGTCGTCCGCCCTCTAAAAAGGGAATATCCAGTTCTATTTGAATGGTCTGATAGTTGGTTGGATGAGATCACAAACATTGTTATGTGGTTAATATAATAGCTTGTAATGTGATGACATTCAGTTTTATTTATAGCATAAGGTGTTGGAAGTGATAAAGTCATTGTTTTCTGGTCTTGGAAGTGTCCAATGTGTAACAATAGGTTGATTTCCCTATAGTTTTGTTGCTTCTTTAAAGGGGTAAATTCGATTTTTAGACAAGATGTGCAAAAAATATTTATAGGCCTCAATCAACTGTAGGTTTTAAATGAGAATCAAATAAGCCCAGATTAGATTGATCAATGCATTGTGAAGGGTTGCATTTCTTTGGGAAGGGCGGTCCCAGAATCTCTTGGGATGGGTGTGGGTCATAGGGGATCATAAGATTGTGACATTTAATGTGCAAATTTATTTAGACTTAACGGAGCAGAAAAATGGGCCAGAAGTAGTCTCAGTATACATTTCAAGTTCAGTTTTGTGGGTGTGTGTGTGTGTTTTCTTTGTGTGTCTATCTACACGGTTAGGTCTGGGTGTCTGTCTGTCTGTCTTTGGTGTGTTATAAAAGTAGGCTGTTAATAGAGGGCATAACAAAAATTGTCCATCCCAATGTTGGACTTTTCCACAAAAAAAATGACTGCTCTAAAGAGAATAGGTTCATGCTAAGAGTGACTGGGTAGGTGTGTTCTGGTGCATGTGGCATGCTGTGTGTGTGCATTATGTGTGGGTGTGTGCATATACTACTCAGGTGGTTTTGGTGGTACTATATATGCAAATTACCTTAGGAAATTATTTGTCCTCGTGGCATAGCATAGCATTGTAATCTTGTTGAAAGGACCATCTTCTCCAGTGTACTTTTCCTCCCAACTCCTTTACTCCATCTCCCTTACCCTCATAATCCCTGTGAGTATGACAAACACGCCAGTACCAGGGGGAGGGCGTTTGGTGGGTACGGACACCCTCTCAAATTTTAAAAAAAGCCCCCAAACCCCTAAGTTAAAGAAGGCCAAAACAGAGGCAAAAATCATTTTGTGCTTTTTTTAGCAAAAAAGGTTAACATTTGGTTAAAAGTCCACTTTTGGCCAAACCCCCCCCCCCTTTGCAACTTTGGGAAAGCCCCTTTTGAATAAAACATGTCCCTACCCTAAAAATCTTGATCCCTGGGTGCACATTTCAATTCACATGGGTATTTGGTACCATTGGTCCTGACTCTTGCTTTGGCTTTGAAAAACACATTCCTAATATAGTCTAAAAAAGTTAAATTTGTTAAATCATAAAGCTCTTCAGCAAAAACTATACAGCATAGCTATTATATTTGTGAAATATTGATTTTCAGGTCTGTGATCATCATAACCAGGGCACCATGACGCAAACAGCCAGAAAATGCGCCAAAGTAATCAACAACGAGTTAAAAAATTAAATAATAAACTACAGAGCCATACCTATGTCAAGGTATAGCCCATCTTCCTGACATCTGGCAGACTGACTGAATTCCAAGATGTTTTTATGATCGAGACGTGGCACGCCAGCAGATAGGTAGATAGAGTGTTACGCTTACTTATTTTCCAGATGGTACCTGGTGTATCAGAGATTATCCTACCTTCTCAAGTCAAATGTATGATTTACTTGTTGGATAAAACATTAACAATTTTTCAATTATGTTCTGGTCGTGCCACGATTGGTTTGTATTAAGGGTGCGGTCTATGAAATTAACACTTTGGAACCTTTTATGTTCACCCATATATCTTCATAACCTGCATTGCTAAACAATAAACATGAAATTTAAAATATGAGACAGACTAAAAATCCTAGTAAAACTTTGCCTTAATGGTTGTGTACTTAGCTTTGACTCAAGTTGATAAATAATGTAATTGAGTTCAATGTGTATTTGACTCAATTTGAGTATAGGATTTGTATGAATAGAAAGGAAAATTCCACATCAATTAATTTCATAAATAGAATGTTCAAATACACAATGAGTCATTTATAATTTATAAATATATATTATACACTCTGTTCTTTAATAATCATTTGATAACAGAATTATTAGTGTGGTGGAAACCATGAAATTTAATTTTTGTTAGAAACTGCCAGCAGAAGGTGTTGGAATCAAGAAATGCACCTTTAAAGGTGCTTGTTCCGACTTATGAAATTGGGTTCTCTATTGATATGAGAGCATGGCACTTGACATACCCCCCATCAAGTCCGCCTCCCCCTGGGAAAACAAAACTTGAGGTTTTGATGTGGTAGATGCAATAATGCATGTTGCAAAGCCCTATTCCAATACTGTGCTATTTATTGATGGTTAACCACTAAAACGGCGGTTTTTTTTGATTTATAGTTTGGAATGAAGTGGATGTGGGCCACATTTCAGGACGACAATGAGAAAAATATGGCCTTTATATGATATCAAAATCGGATTACTACTATCGGGTAAATCAGGGGGGTCCAAAAGACGATCGGAACACGCACACTTTAATACCATTTTACTAAAGACACTAGCAGGGATTTGCAAATCAGCAAATCGAAAAAACTCATCAAAATCAGATTTTGCATGTATGTAAACAAGTACAGGTATCCTAACATTACCTGCAAATGATAGACCAGAAGCAACCTAATAAGGACAGGCTCGGAGATTTTAGTCATATTGTGCCGAACGGACACTTACTACAAAACACAATTGAATGGAGAATCGTAGCTTGGGGAAACACTGCCGTTTTCTTCCTTTCGTCAATTCTACAGCTGGAAAAGTAAATTATGAGAATTCTACAGACTTATCTTCACTTTGAAGCTATTCCTGTCCAAATTTTCAAATATTTTTAAAATCACTGATAGTGTCTTTAAGTTGGACCACTAACATGCTCAAGCACTCAAAATCCACTGCTTAAAGTGTTGTAGAGACGTCGCCCAATGTTTAATGGCTGCATTTTGCAGAAACATATCCAATGTCTGAGATATTTCCCTTAAAAAAACATTTGATGATTGTATGTTCAGTGTAATGAGGTATTGGTATTGAAAGGAACTTACCCTGCATAATTGATGGTTTTCCTCAATGATGGATATTTGATTAGTCAAGGTATAATCACATTACTCCTATTACAACATTTTAATTTTGAGAATGTAGGTGACGATCTAGTTTTTCCTTGCAGAAGTGAAATTTCCACTTCAAATGGACAAACGATTTGAGCTACACTTTAAATTTAGACTCATTCCCAGTGGTGTAGCCAATAGGGGCAAGAATGCCTCCCTTGAAAAAAATAATTTTTTTTTTTTTTTTTTTTTGATGGTAGATGCAATAATGCATGTTGCAAAGCCCTATTCAATACTGTGCTATTTATTGATGGTTAACCACTAAAACGGCGGTTTTTGATTTATATTTTGGGAATGAAGTGGATTTGAGGGCTCAAATTTCAGGACGACAATGAGAAAAATATGGCCTTTAATCTGATATCAAAATCGATACTACTTCCGGGTAAATCAGGGGGGTCCAAAGACGATCGGAACACGCACCTTTAATACCATTTTACTTAAAGACACTATCAGTGATTTGCTAAATCAGCAAATCGAAAAAATCATCAAAAATCAGATTTTTGCATGTATGTAACAAGTACAGGTATCCTAACATACCCTGCAAATGATAAGACCAGAAGCAACCTAATAAGGACAGGATCGGAGATTTTAGTCATTATTGTCCGAACGGACACTTACTACAACACGTAATTGAATGGAGAATCGTATCTTGGAACACTGCCGTTTTCTTCCTTTTCTGTCAATTCTACAGCTGGAAAAGGTAACTTATGAGAATTCTACAGACTTATCCTTCACTTTGAAGCTATTCCTGCAAATTTCAAATATTTTTCAATCACTGATAGTGTCTTTAAGTTGGACCACTAACATGCTCAAGCACTCAAAATCCACTGCTTAAAGTGTTGTAGAGACGTCGCCCAATGTTTAATGGCTGCATTTTGCAGAAACATATCCAATGTCTGAGATATTTCCCTTAAAAAAACATTTGATGATTGTATGTTCAGTGTAATGAGGTATTGGTATTGAAAGGAACTTACCCTGCATAATTGATGGTTTTCCTCAATGATGGATATTTGATTAGTCAAGGTATAATCACATTACTCCTATTACAACATTTTAATTTTGAGAATGTAGGTGACGATCTAGTTTTTCCTTGCAGAAGTGAAATTTCCACTTCAAATGGACAAACGATTTGAGCTACACTTTAAATTTAGACTCATTCCCAGTGGTGTAGCCAATAGGGGCAAGAATGCCTCCCTTGAAAAAAATAACGTAAAATGGGGAAAATTTGATGACAAATTGCACAAAATCAGCCATTTTTGGACCCTATTTACCCTACTTTTCCCCTGACCAGGCTACATTTTTCCTTGACAGGGCTTTTGCGCCCTCAGAACCACAAGGTTGCCTATGCCACTGCCCACAACTCTTGCTTGGGTCATGGGAATTGAAGAGAGACGGAAAACGGGGTGTCAAAAGGAAGATGAAGTGAAAAGGTGGCAACAGTATATAGTAGCAGTATTTATGATGCTAAGCCTTTTTTGGATAGGATGCTATACCCCACAAAAACATTTCAGTGCTTTGCAGTACTATTGCAACGGGTTGGCGCAACGTATCTT
>JAMKCH010006752.1:0-31818 GCA_023653785.1 Ophioderma brevispina | reverse complement strand
GATGTGTTCTCTAGCGGGGATGCGAGTGGATATTGGCAGTAGGACGACGAAGGTGAAGCACAACATTGATACTGGGAGTGCTCGGCCTATTCGGCAGCTATTGAGGATGTCATCCCCGCAGCAGCGTGAGGAGGTAGAGCAACCCGACAAGTGAACGAGTGTTGGAGCAAGGGCTAATACAGCCTTCGGATAGTGCTTGGTCTAGCCCAGTGGTGGTTTAGTAGCAAAGAAGATGGCTCTAAGCGCCTTTTGTTGGACTATCGAAGGGTTAAATGAGTCCCGGTGAAGGACGCGTACCCTTTGCCGCGAATCGATGATCGTTGTGATGCTCTAGGGGGCGCAAAGTACTTTACAACTATCGATTTGGCCCTTTGTGGCTACTGGCAGGTTCAGGTTGAGATGGACACGGACGCAGAGATAAATCTGCCTTCTCCCACCACCAGCGGATTTATGCTGTGGAACGTCCTACCATTCGGCCTTTGCCAAGACGCCTCAACGTTTGAAGATGAGGATAGAGTATTGGCTTGGCATTTGAGATGGGAGACCACTCCTGTTTATTTAGACGACGTGATTGTGTTGGTTAGCACCGTTGTCGGAGTACGTGGATCGGTTAGAGGAGGTTTGCAGAAGGTTCCGAGGAGGGGTTGAAACTCCAAGCCTCCAAAGTGTCCCTATTTCAAAAGGAGGTGAAGTATTTGGGCCACGTAGTATATGAAAGGGGTATCCATACGGATCCGTCCAAGATAGAAGAAGGCAGTTCGGGATTGGCCAACGCCAAAGACGCCCACGGAGGTGCGTTGTATTTATTGGGGACTGGCGTCTCATACTATCGTCTGTTATACGTGGATTTGCTGATATGGCGGCACCTCTCCATCGGCTGACAGAAAAGAAGTTGGTGTTTGATGGACGAGGGAATGTGACGATGCGTTCAACACATTGAAAGAGCTGCTCATCAGTGCTCCAATTTTGGGGCTTTACCCGTGGCCAGAGGGCCAATTCATCTTAGACATTGACGCCAGCAAATTTGCAAATGGGGGGTACTGTCACAAGAGCAGGATGGCGAGGAGGGAGAGGGTTATAGCTTCTGGCAGCAAGTCGTTGTCACGGCCCCCAGAGCGAAACTACTGTGTAACGAGAAGATAGCTTCTTGCTGTGGTTGTATTCCTCAAAAAGTATCGTCACTACCTAGGGGAAGCAAGGTGAAGTGATGAGACCAACGGGGTCGCTAAGGTGGTGTGGGAAACTTCGAAACCATGAGGGTCAGCTGGCGAGATGGCGTGAGGTGCGTCCAGTTTTTTTTCAACATCGATTTGGAGTACAGACCGGGAAGACGCCGTTCTAACGCAGACGGGCTTTCAAGAATACCCTGTAGACAGTGTGGGCGGAGGCTAAGAATGTCCAAAATGATGATGCGGAGCGAGGACAAAGCATAGGAATCCAGATGACGTGTGAGATCGAGTGCCAAACAGAACGGGCTGGAAGTCACAGGATCAGTGGAGGCTATCAGAGGGATCCCTTGGTCGAAGTGTCCCGTGGAGTAACCCCGAGGGCGACCGGAGTGTGCATGGAGCCTGAAGTGGATGTGGCCCGCATCTACTTTCTGGAAGACCGGGAATCTATCAGAGTGGGAAGCACATGATCGACAACCTGGAGCGGAATATAAAATTCCTTACCCCGTAGTGTTGAAGTGACTATCCACCGGAGATCACACTATAGATGATCCGTGAGGTGCCGTTGGCGACGAGACAATGGTCTGTTCCTGAGGAGACAGGAGTCTGAGAGGGTAGACCCCCGTGGAAAGATGTATCTGCCGTCAGGTCTGCATTGAAGACGTATGGGGGCCAGTGGGACTTGTGGCATTGAAGGGAGGCACCCTGGTGAAGAGATGGGGAGAGTGGAGATGGTAAGACTATTAAGTGGCTGGTCGTGCTACAAGACACTGCGGAAGCGAGTGCTAGAGGAGCTGCATATGCCTCAAGGGCACGAGCGCACCTGGGTCGTAACAAGACCCTACCAAAGGTTTGAGAAAGGTACTATTGGGTGGGAATGAGTGCCGACGTATGTCCTATCTACGCATGTGCGGAGGCTGCGCGAGGAGGAATGGACCGCCAAAGCTCCCACCGACCCACTTCACCAGACAAAGTCTAGGGAGCTCCTCTGGAGCGGGTAGCAGTGGATGTGTTGGGCCCTCTGCCGAGAACGGATGATGGGAATGATGATATCTTGGTCCGTTGTCGATACTGGACCCGGTGGATGGCGGCATTGCCATAAGAGATCAGTGTGCCAGACTGTTTGCAGCAAAGTTGTGGATTAGTTCGTCCTGAAGGACGCAGATTTGGTGGCGGAACTACCAGTACAAGAATAAGCTTGATGTGACCTGCTGGCATCGGATTGGAAGGGCCTATAGAAGGACCCGGGGGTCGCGACGACAGTGGAGTAGCAAGCTGTCAGCAGGATGAAGACGAGAATGATGGCGACGCAGAAGAAGGGACAACTGACGAGGACGATTGCTCCTTCGATAAGAGAGACGACTTAGTCATGGCTAGTTGGCTGCGCTCGCCGAGCCCCTGCAGTAAAGGAAGGGGAGTTAGGAGAAGGCCAGGAGCGGATTGGCGATGTGGAGGATGAAGTGTGAGTGGCGAGCGTCAACTGTGAAGGAGCAACAAATGAGACTGAGCCGCTAGAAGGGTTCAGAGACGTTGGTAATAGAGCAGAGGCTGAAGTGGACGTGCCGAAATGCGAAGGAAAAGTCAGGAAGAGTGTACGCTTCGACCCGGTCGTACACATAAAGTATATACCGGGGAAGAGTGCGGAGGCCGCTGAAGCAGAGGAAGTATTGGATGTACCGAATTCGCGGGGAGAGGTAACTGAGACAATCGGAAGCAAGCAGACTGAGCCTGATGTAGTAGTTGACGGCACAAAACCAAGGAGGAACCCTAAGCGTGAGCGGCGAAAGCCCCATAGGTTCCGCTGATTGTGGAATATTGTCAGATACATTTTGATTTTATATGAGTAAAGGAGGAGGAATAGGAGGATTGAGAATCTTGTATATAAAGTAATTCTACAAGAAATCATCCAATGATCGGGCGACAATCAAACTAATCAAGCATGAAATTTGTTCTTTGAGCAATTTGGATGGGTAGTAGACCATAATTAGACAAGCGTAGGCATTGCGGGCTGCTGAAGCCCAACACAGGTGTTTGGTGCAGCTTTGTTCGACGGTGAAAGAAACTTTGGATGACAACTTTGGATGACTGGGTAGATGCGCCGGATGACTTGAGATGAATGGCAGATGGGCCGGGACTTGAGACTAATGGCAGACGCGCCGGACGACTTTGGATGGCCAGACGGGCCGGATGACTTGAGATGGATGGCCAGACGGGCCAGACGACTTGGGATGAACGATCAGCCGGGCCGAAAGACCTTACATGGATGGTCGATAGGAGTAGCCAGAGTGCTAGATAACTGCACCTCGGGGATGGATGCTGCGGGCTTCAAGAGTAACCGAGACAGCGTCGAGGCCAGGTTATTGTGAGATACCAGGATTAGTGGTGTACCAATATGAACAAAACACCGAATCAGTCTGGCGGTGTGCTGTTAATGGGATGATCCACCAAAATTGTCACTGCGATGGAACTCTGTATGTAATAGAGACGACGGCGTCCGGAGCAATAGTGAGGTACAGCCAAGCTGCATACTGTCGTGAGTACTCGTCAAAACAATGCGGACGGGCGTGTTGACGGCAGTGATGGTGAAGGTGGGTCCAACACACAGTGACGACACTGACCTGGTGGGATATTCTGCAATACTTGACCGAGGCGAACCGGGCTGTACGATGACGACACTAGACTGCTGTGATGACAACACCTGAATGGAGTGATGACTACGCTTGACTGCTGTGGCGTCAAAAGAAGATTGTAGTATAGGATTAAGAATAATCAGTTTCGGTGCGCATTCCAAACCCGTTTGAACTTACATACGTCTGTGTGCCGGGACGGCACAATCTGGGGAGGGGGCTGTGAAACGGGATTGGAAGTTAGCCTGTATTTTCTTAGTGTATTATTTTGTCACAATTAATGCCCCAAATGGTTATCCATAGCTCTCTGCCTACAAATTAATTTCCATTACGTCAGTACTAATTATGCAAGGCCACGTCATAAAAATCGTGATCTCTTTGGAAAGGTCAAGCCTGTTGCCAATCCTCGCGAAGACCGCCACGGAGGTCATGTAATTGCCCAATCAGCGCAACACCCCACTGCGTGACTCGAGTTTTCGATGCATGATCTATCACCCGATGTGATCCCACGGGAAACGTTCAGTCTGTGGCTTGATCCTACAATAGGTACTTGACGTTGTGATGTAATCTGATGACAAGACGAAGGCTGGTTGTAATAAAATTCTTGAGAAACCGATTTACCGAGTCACGTGCGTCATTCAGAAGGAGCGCAAGGTTCTGCCCCTTGCAACTTACCCGCGAGTCCTCCGGGGCGCTCCGGTCCCGCTACATTATTTAGTCAGTAGAAATACTTGTTTAGGGTGCATTTTAAAGTCCATGTTCATGCATAATATCCACTTTTGAATACAAGTGGCCCCCAGGGGTTGTTGTTTGTTGTTTTTAATATCCACTACTTTCCCATCCAGAGTTAAGACATTTAGGGATTCAAACATGTTACAGATGGTTCATCACAAATCAGCAACGATGCATCCATGCGTCCGCGTAGTTTTATCCCGCGAGGGCGGCTTTAGCCGCCCGAGCGGGATAAAAATACGCGGACGCATCGGATGCATAGTTGTTGATTTGTGATGAACCACTCTGTAACATGTTTGAATCCCTTTCAACAACGAAAATCTTTAACTTATTAATATCGTGTATAGAGGAACAAAATTATTCTCACTTATAACACTAAAATGTTCCCAGTTCGACAAAAGCTTTCCTAGACTAATATTTTAGAAAAATCTAAAGCAAAACGATAGTTTTGGTTTGTTTGTTGCTTTGGCAGTTTGTCAACTGGTGTACTTGCGCGTACTCAGAGTTCTAAACGTGACGAACAGCGCGTCGACTTAAGCGTACCGCGTAAACGCACTTCCGTGTACACTGCGCCGGGTTTAAACGCTAATTTGCATATCAACTGTGGGTGATAAGAATCAACAACGGTACGCTCCTGTACAAGGAGATACGGCGAGTTGTTGAATAGGGGTTCATTCATAGGATATTGGGTATGAACGACTGTTTATGCCCAAGAGCTTTAGCCCGAGGGCATAAACAACGTTCATACCCAAAATCGTATGAATGAACCCCGTTTTTGTTTACCATACTTTCTGCTAACTACTACTTACAAAATTAAATCATTAAATGGTCAAATTTGGCCGGAAATGACAAGATTTTTTACCACTTTCGGCGTTTGTCACAGCAATCATGTATAAATGCTTGTTTATACAAGGTCATGTGCACGCGTATTGACCAATCGTGTATGCTGCTACATACGAGGTAAATTTGAATTGTTATTTATACATGGTACACCCACTGACAATCTTCAAAATTGACAATAAATGTTGATTTTACCCTTTTCCCCTTTTGATATCTGGAACCATATAGCCTCCTTACCACACCCAGAAAAGTTCATGCTCACTTGACCCAGATTTTGATTAAAAGAATCTTGTGCATCAAGATACTGATAGTCATAAGAGCCCATTATATTTTACTTTCACTAGCCTCATATGTTATGATTAATGGCTCATGTACAATTGCGATGGAATTTTGAAAGCTAAAGGCATCTGTCTGAAAAGATGTTAAATCGGGTACTGCAGGTATAAAAGGTTATTTTTTGAATCCACATGAATTTAGACCTGGGTGAAGAGGGGAAAGCAAGATAAGTGCTTGTGCCCAACGGGGACACATGTTGGCCCAGACAGGGTATGAACCATCAAACCTCTGATTATGTTTCCAATTTCCAAGCTGCTGCACGATGGTGTGCATCACTTGTTTATGGGCTGTTTATTTTTTGGGTTTGAAGACCCGAAAGTGAAGGTGTTTTATGAAGGGATTGGCTAACCTTATACTGAAACCAGGGGTGGTGCCAGAGGTAAAATCACAGGAAGAGGCTGAAACATCGGGAGGTGGGGGGAAAAAAAAAAACTTTTACAAGATTAACTCATGTTCCTGGACACCACCTTTTAGAGAATTGTATCAGTCTGCCCCTGGGCTCTTCCCTCATTTGCAAGGTTCAGGGTGTCTGGTGCCATTGATATATAAGATCTTTGTGATGAAATTCTTTAATTTACACAGTTTATATGCGCAAGAAAAATAGTTTATCTTAAATCTACAGAGGAATTCCAATTTAATGAGACCATATCTCCAAAATAATTACCCCCTGGGATGGGAGTGCAGTAATATTCATCTTTATTGGATGGGCACATGTTGCCCTGATTCACAACTGGGGGGGGGGGGGCTGGACAAACTGAATTTCTGACCAAGTGGCAGGTCTCGTAGAATTGAAAACTTGAGCAAAATTTACCACTTTAAAACTGATTTTTAAAAAAAATGTCTGATATTGGAGTGGAAAATTGCCCCCAAAAGATATAATAAATTTTAAAATTAAGCTGAAATAGGGTGATAAGGAAAAATGGAAATGAGAAAGGCTTAAAATAGGAGCCAGTAAAACTAGAAAAGAACCCGAAAAAAGGGTAATGAAGGTGGCACATTTAAAAAATGTAAAGTATTTACATATAAAAATGGCAATTCCCTGGTGGTTGTTTAATTAATAAATAGTTAGCTTGATATAATATTCTGGTCTGTGCCTGAGTTGTTGTGATCCTTATTTAGCCCTTATTTACATTTATATTTTAAATAATTTACTCCACTCTTGCCTATATCCTACCTTTTTGTGAAGTATAGTGGTACATGTAATTTGAGAACCTGTTTGAGTAACCAGTAAATGATTCATTATACAATTAGCTTTACTCTAGGGCTTATCTCAAAAGTATGGAACGTATTTGTTCGAGTTATGACCCATCATACTTCTCTGTGAGCTATCATCATTTCACCACTAACAACTTTAATCAATTCCCAATCCACAAAGAAAACTTAAACCGTTTTACTTGAGCTTGAACTTCATTGATTCAAACCAGTATAAAATCCATAATAGTATATGGAGGTTAAGCTTCCGAAAATATTTAATTGATTCAATTAAAAGAATGCCCCGAAAACCTGTCGGATATCTTGTTGCCTATTCAACAAGTATCACAAACGAGTGTCGCAAACGAGTCATGTATACTCTCTTTTCCGATCCACCGACCGGGGCTCTCTCTTGTAGCTGATACCAATCCACCGGTTCACTCTCTCTATACCTACATGACCCACTCCACAAAAATGATACTATTTTACACGCGCCAGTGCTCTGATTGAAATCATTTGCGATATCGGTCACCCTTCTGAACTTCTCGTGGCTCACGTGTGTGTCAATGCTCCTCAAACTGAGGGCACTACAATGTACACAATGTTATATTCAACCCGAGTCATGTCGATCTGAATTTACTAAGAAGGAGGTTGCATACTTCTCTATTTATGTTGATTTAACCCAGTTAAACACTCATACATATTGTTACATAGCTTTTTTTTTCAAACATCCGTGACAGTGAAATCTTTTCGGGAGTGACAGCCCTCCCAAAATTTATGGGTAAATATTGTTATTTACTTAAGTGTCTGAGATGCATTAATGGTTGAATAACAATCAATAACAAACGACGGTTATAAGACAAAAACAATCATTATATGAATGTTTTATGTAGCCCTGTCAATCAGAATTTACACAATAAATATTCATAGTCACTAAATGTTTAATCAAATCAGAAATATGCTACATAAATGTTTTTTAATTCTGTTAACTAGCCTCGAAATTGTTTACCTTGTCAGTGCACTAAACTTAATGCATATGAGACAACATTTTCAATTTTGACTAACAATAAGCTTACAAAATTAATAATGTTACTTTCATAAAACACACAGGTTCCCGATCATTGGCAAATTGAAATATTATTGGAAAGTGGCGTCACATTAAATTCTCATCACTTAGTTACATCTCATGTCAACTTCTTTAAGTGCAGATGGCAACTACTTATATTTCGTACATTTTGTAATATCATTAATTTCTATTTGTTTCACTGACAGTAATTAAATTACCAGGTTTTATTAACTACAACTGAATGGAATGACACACTTTTTTGTGGAAGAAACGTAGATTGTTAAAACACAAAAACTGAGAAACAAGTTTTACACTCACTTTTGTAATTTGGCAAGATTTATGAGAAACTTCTTATTAATAAATGTCATTGTTATTAAATGATGATACAAAAAGTCATTATTCACAAAAGACCAGCAAAATTATTTCTGCAAATTGTGTCAAAATTAGGCTTTAACTTGAAAAACAAGAAAAAAACAATTCATTGTCTGTATAAAGACAAACTGAGTAGATATAATTGATTCTCTTTTGATGATCAAAGAAGTCACGACCAGTGCAAGATTTAAATACAAATAACTTCATCATAAACTTGGTTTTATATCTGAGGAAGAGGTGGTGGAACTTGGTACCAATTACAGTGACATGATCTTTTTAAAGGTCAATTGAGAAATGAAAAATGGGGTTATTGTCAAAATTATCAATTTTTTGGTAATTTTTTTTTCAAAGTTTTTTGAAAATTTAGAGAAATGTAATAGCTTTCTAGTCTTTCTGTGAATGATCAGGTCTGTATCTTGTCTTTTGTGTTAGTCCATTCCTTTTTCTTGTTATAATTCATATCTTACGATATTTTTGTTGTATTTTTATTTTACTTCAACAAGAAGGGACCACATCTGGCCTCAACGATTTCCTCCATTTGTTTGCTTGGAATTTGATGTAGTATGTGCATGCATGATTTTGGAAATGAACTTGATTTATGTTTGATATTTTTTTAATATTTAAATTTAATTCAAATTAAACATCTTCAAAGGTGCAATGAGAGATTTCACATAACAGGTGTCCCTAAAAAATGTGAAAATTCTGATTTTTGCACTAATGTAAAGCTTTCTATAAAAAAATATCTCCATGTGAAAGGATCAAGCTGTGAATTAATTCTTTGGTACAAAAATTGTGAAATTCCTGAGCAATACTAAATTCAGCCTACGTTTTATATTGAAATTTACCTCTTGTTTTCACTTTAAGGCATTTCTGTAGCCAAATACAAGGTCTTATCTATATGAAATAACTACATTTGACACAATATATAGATGCCCCAAAATCAGGGGGTGCAGGACCATTACAAAGCCTGGAAGCTTATGGGAACCAATCTTTCTGGATTTTTTGGTTAAAAGTGGACCTAACCTCCTTAAAAATTATCCTTTTAGGGACCTTTGGAATATCTCATCACTATAAAGTGGACTCTTTTTTCTCTAGATTTTTTAGCCTTTGAGCAAAAGTGGACTTTTTGCCCTTTGAGGAATTTGGGGGGGTGCAACTCCTACAAATTATCCTGGTGAGTGTTAGGGACTTTTGGAATATCTCATCACTATAAAGTGGACTCTTTTTTCTCTAGATTTTTTAGCCTTTTCAGCAAAAAAGTGGACTTTTTGCCCTTTTGTGGAATTGGGGTGTAACTACACTCCCACTTCTCTCCATACGAGCCGTACCAACTGTGGGGGGGGGGGGGGAATTGGGGATTTGGTTTCATGCAAATTGTTGAGGTGGGGATGGGTTTGGCATCATCCATCCAACAACAAACCAAACACAAACCACATCATTGAAGAAGTGTTATCCTGTAGGTGTATCCAAAAATTCACATTCACCATACTAAAAGTAGCAAAAAATCTTCATAGACTCGAAACAAAAATCATTATACCATAATGTGGTTCAATGTGCAGATTTTCACTCAGACGGCGCGGCAGAGTAATTTTAAAACATAGCAGTGAGATTCCGCTAATTTTACATGAATGTGCAAGAATCAACATTGTGTGTGAGAATCACACAGAATGTTGACGAGCCTGCTAGCAGGTAAATGTGTGAACCATGTATGCATGAAAATTGAAACGGGACAGTATATTTAGAGGAAAAGCACAAAAAACTTGTGTCTATGTATGAATAGATTCACTTAAACTTGTTATCAACCAACACATGCTATTCATTTTCACATTTCATCTCACATTTTCAATTGACTATTTTTCAGATCTGTTTTCATGTTTGTCTATAGGTTCTAGAGAAGTGGGAAACGGGAGAGTTGCTTCAGGCTCCAGTCAGTAACATAGCAAGGGGGGGGGGGGGGGGGGAGAATCACAAAAATCTTGACAGGAAATTGTTGCCTCCAACAGAAAGTCGGCCTCCAAAATCAAACCTCCAATCAGGACAATCAGCCTCAAAAACCGGGAATTTTCCCCCCTGACAAGTGACTCCGTTACGTCCCTGCCTGGCTCAAAATATCCAAACGAAGTGGAATAACATTCTACATTTTGTCCCAATTTTTGAAGGATTGCACCCAACTTTGGCCTAAATTTGGACCAAATTGCACACTTGAAATAAATAGTCGTTTTGATACAGAAATATGTCTTTGGGGAGCCAACCAAGGTATTTGTCAACTTTTTAGCTGATTTTGGTATCAAAATGATCAAATTTTGTTTGAATTTAATCCAAATTGTGTCCAAAATGTTTACAAATTATTTGGTGAGATTTCTTTCCACTGACTTATCTCCTCAGAAAGCTCTCATGGAATTCTATCATAAAAACAATATTTACATAAAATATACATCTCATTTTTTTTATGTCAAGGCTAGGCATTAACAGCAGTTATCTAATTAGTAACACTGACGGATTGGCGCCAAGATATCGATTAACCTCCATTTTGAAACTTTGGAAGTCCTGGTTTGATGCTACATGAGCAGGAAGCAGGCCCATATGCGGGGGGGGGGGGGGGGGGGTGACAACAGGTCCACTTTTTGCTGATTTTTTGATAAAAAGGTTAAAAATTGAGACAATTTATGATAAGAAAGTCCACTTTTTGCTGATAAAATGTTAAAAAAGTCCCAACAAGGACCATTTTAGGGGGGTTAGTCCACTTTATACTTATACAAAAAGTAAAAACTTTTACCAAAAAAAGGTCCACTTTTTCGAAGTCCCGCACCCCCCCACCCCAAAATAAATCCTGCGTACGGCCCTGGCAGGAAGGGCATTCCATATAGTGGATGAGTCAGACCATCTAAAGTAGCCTTATTGGTACCACCTGGGGGGCAAAGAGGCATTTATACCAGGCTACCTCATACTATGACATACACGAAAATGCATGATGGCCATTCTGTAGGGGTAGCTTAAGCGAGCTAGGGGCTCGCAAAAGATTATACAGGGGTAAAAATTGAAAAGTAGTCCAATATTGTTGAATTGCATACCAAAATGTTCGTATGATCGCAAGGATTAAAAAATGTATAGTTTGTGCTATCTCTGACTTACCCTTATGGAGTTATAAGCTGAAAACCGTTATTGTAGGTCAAAGGTTAAATTTAGTAGCACTAAAGTAGATTTTTTCCCCATTTTTGTCATAATTGTTTTCAATCATTAGAATTTGAGGGCATATGCAGACATTAAATCGAAAAGAGAACACTTCAATTTAAAAGAAAAAACAGCATTCCCTGGAGCATGTCTTCTGCCATTGTGGTTGCATATGGAAACGTGAACATGAAAAAGTTGGCCTCTCAATGGCCACATTTTGTTTTTATGTTCACCTGATATGCAAGATTATTTTGACTAAATTGAAGCTGAATTGGACAAGGTTGAAAACAATTGACCTCTGGATGGCCTTTGACCTCACTGTGCATATGCAAATGAACCTAGTTATTGTCAGATATTAGAGTTGGATATATCCTTTTCATCCTTGAGTATGGAATTAATCAGTCAATGTTTTTAAAGAAAGTGGCAATTCCGCATTTGAAGAAATATGCAAATATGCTCATTAATATAATGAACAGCATTATGCAAATGAGGTAGAGTTCAAAATGTCTTGTATCCAAGTATGAAGTTAGTTCTTCAATGTATTAACAAGAGTAAAAATCCCGTATGTTAGTATACGCAAAGTTAAAATTTTTACCACACAAAGAAAAATCCTCACGTGCCAATCTGCAAGTAAAGACCCACCAAAAATCATTGTTTTTGCACTTACAGCTTGCATACTAACAATGACAACACTTTATTAACACTTTATTTAATTGCAAAGTGTGTAATTCTAGGAATAGAGCTGTTCATATCATAAAGGGTTGGTTGTGCATACAACTAGGTTTCTCCGCACCCAGGCACTAACAGCTGATTCAGCATCAACAATCGACCCCGCCCACAAGTTCGTATTGATACACCAACGTTACTCCATTGACCTTGATGACCCTGTATGACCCTTAATCCACGAACACCAATACAACCTCTGTCTTCGGCGGTCAAGAGGCAATCACCTACAAGTTTCAGGAACGTGCGGACCCTCGGTCTCGAGAAATCAACGTTTAACCTCCATTGACCTGAAGACCCCTGAATGACCTTGTCGTGCCTCCCAATTTTCGACATCAAAATCAATCCCACCCTCCAAGTTTAATGGCCATACACCACGTTTTACCCCATTTGACCTTTTTTGACCTTGAATGACCTCAGATGACCTTTGATCCACTAACCAATACAACTCGGTCTTCGGAAGGTTAAGGGGCGCCCACCCACGCCCCAAGTTTTAGGACGTGCGACCCTCGGTCTCCGAGCAAATAGGCGCTGTCCATTTGACCTCTTTTGACCTCGAATGACCCCCGATGACCTTTGATCCACTAACCAATACAACTCGGTCTTCGTTCGGTCAAGGGGCACCCACCCCCCAAGTTTCAGGAACGTGCGACCCTCGGTCTCCGAGAAAATAGACGCGGTCAGACACAAGATAGACAGACAGATAGACAGACCACCGGTATTAATATATAGATGGTAATTAGCTAAATCACAGACATGGTAAAAAAGGTGTACACAGATGTATAATATAAAGTCTATTTTCTATTGGTTTAATACTCAGAGGACTTAGTGTAGAACCGATCACATCGGAAAGTTCTGAACCGGGCCGATTTAAAGCTTATCGGATCTGGATCGGAATCGGCAAAAATTCTCCTCCCTACCGATCTCATGAACCGATCCCAACCGGTTACGACAAAAGCCTAAAGGAAAAAAAAAAAAATGGCAAAACTTTAATTTCAAACTCACCTTATCTGCCAAATGAAGACCTTAGGCCTATTGTTTTGATTAAATTTACTGAATCTAGCATTTAGAGACCAACCACATCAATCAGACCACCTATGGAATACAAATATGAAGCGTCACATGTGTGTTTGTATTCGCAATGTTTAAGTTGACATGTGACAATACCAGGGAATTTCCCGTAAATTCTTGATGAGATGAAACAACATTCCTGATTGGCCGAGGTTATCCCCCTTTTTCATTTTATTAAAGTTTGTTGGATAAATTTTGAGACAAATGTTTTTTCACACGGTCAATAACAACATATCAAAGTTTTTATCATAAATTTATAAAGGAGTATGTGAGGTTTCATTGTTACTTTATCCAATTTGGTGAAATATTCTAGAATATTTCTAGAATTCACAAACTTTCCAACCCATCATAAATTGCCGAGAACCCCGGAAACCACCTATCAAATAATTGCTCCCGACTGGGTTATCGCTGTCGGCAGGCGACTGCAGAGATGATGTGAGGGAGGGGTGATCATGGAAAGGGCTCAGAAAATCTGGAAAATGTTTTTTTTTTTTTCACTTTTCTGTGTAAAACTGGTCGCATTTCAAGTAGATTGTAATTTGATCATTAGCGTAAGTACTAAAGGAAGTAACATCAATTTCAATTAGCAATTTTACAGTGTACAGAATACCACTGTGCAAATCTCATGGGTTATTGACATGGCCAAAGAATCGGTATCGATGGATCGGCCGTCAAACCTCAACATGATCGGAGATCGGCGCGTTCGAAGCAGTGTGGATGGGTTCTACACCAGAGGTTATCAAGTTGTGAGCCATGTTAGCCAATCAGAGATGCACTAAGAAAGGTGGTAGAGATTTAAATGATAGGTGCATGTACAGGGTGTGCAATAGGATGGACAAGATATTATGTAAACAGTGAAGTTAAGGTGCAATCTGGGATTGTTTAGAACCTTCTGTTTTAATCATTGTTCACTAAATATCCTTGAGAAAAGCTTATTCATAAAATTTGAGTTGATCCCAATCTTTGCGGTGTTGTGTTATGAGCAATTGTATTTTCAAACGGCCCTATAGGCCACTCTACTGTAATTTTTGTCCGTTTATGGACATAAAATATACAAAATTGCTAATTTCGTACAGATATGACTACATTTGCTTGTAAGGTTAGGTACACATGGATTACTAAAGCTAACGTTCAGATATAAAAAATCTCAACTTTTTTAGGTAAGTCGGGGACGAGATAGTGGATCCCAAATGCCCTTTTGATTAAGGTTTTTTGATAGATTTGCCAAATATCCCCATAGCCCGTGGAAATCAAATATGGTTAAAGGAGGGGCATAATTGAAAAAGAGAGGGAAAATCAGGAAATTTTGATGGAAAATCATGCAAAATCAGCCATTTTTGGACCCTATGTATCTCTGACTGGGATCAGTATAGATACATTCATCTGTAAATTATACTCAATAATTCTTTACCTCACAATGTACTAAATGCTTGATGGATAAGTTTGAGAATATACTTGGTCAAATTCAAGCAAATTGATGAAATAATTGTCCTAAAAATCACTATTCGTGCATTTAACTCACAATTTAAGTGATAATCTTAAACAGACTTGTTAATTTTGTTTTCAAGATAAATCTGTATCTCATCAAAATCTGAATGTACCCCTGAACTAAAGCTATAACATATAGGATTTTTATTTAAATGCTGTTTGTCTATCACCTGTCTGTCTTGGGTCTACTGAAAAGAAAACCTGACAAGTTGTCTTTGGATCTCTCAAGTTTTGATGTAAAGTTAGGCATTCATCCTGTTTGAACATGAAGAGACTCATCTGTCTGTGTGTTGTTTGTCTTAGGTCTAATTGTCTTCTTGTCACTCTCTTGTTGATGTCAAGTTCACCTGGGCAGCTTCTCATTGATCCTGTCCTCCCATCTGGCCGACTAATTTAATGTCAAGTTAACTGATCTTTGATCCTCTTCCAACCACTTGGAGACTTTGTATTTCCAACTCAATTACATCACTATGAGAACTTTCCATCAGTATGTCTTTAGGTATAGACTTCTTCTTGATATCTGTTGTTAAAGGTGCAACAAGAGATTTAACATATCAGGTGTCCCTAAAAAATAAAAAGTACTGATTTTTTGCCCTGATGTGAAGCTTTCTATCAAAAATATCCCCATCTGATAGGATTAAGCTGAGAAATGTTTCTTTGGTACAAAAAATTGTGAAATTTCTAATTTCATATAGGAGCAAATACTAAATTCAGCCTATGTTTTATATGGAAATATAAGCAAATCAAAATCACATTTTTTCTCTGTTATAAGACATTTCTGTAACCAAACACAAGGTAAGAAATCTATTGAGTATCTAATCTATATGAAATTACTATTATGACACAATATTTGGGTGCCTCAGAATCTCTCGTTGCACCTTTAAGTGTTGGCTAACTCTCTTAAAACCAAAGATTTTTCAATCTACAAAACTGAATTCTCAATCTTAATTTTGGACCTTTCCCACATCTGAATCTTCAGTTTCATTTAAAGGTCCATGGCCCGATCGCTAATAGCCTTGTCCCCAGAAGCACCAGATTTTACCGGAAGTGGTCACCATTTTGGTAACAAGAGAAATCTATTATTTTTCTCATTTATCCTGTGAAATCTTAGAGCCAAAGGATGTTTGGTTTGGAAATTATGAGCGAAAATGTGCCCCATTTTGGTCGACCAATATTAATTTTACACAGTACTTTATGGGTCTTATAAAATCACGTTTATAGCTCTCGCATCAAAATGGATTGAAATATCGGCGCGAAACTTTAGAAATGGGGTTTTGGAGTGAAGGCCAATCTATTAAGATGAAAACTTCATATCCTTAAATCGGGCCATCCCCCTTTAAGTTCAGTAATTTTTTTCCATTTTGTCTTTAATAACCATCCAACTTACATCAAATTTATATCCAGCATTTTAAGAGTGTATTTGGAGTTTCCTTGTTCAACCACAGACCTTTTTCATCTTTGTAAAAAATATTCAAATTGATTTTCCCTAAAGATTTTGCTTATCTTTGACTCTACTTGCTTGTTTAGTTATAGTCTGTTTGTCTCCTGACTAAACAGTTTCTAAATATATTTCTTTGCATGATAATAAACTTCATAAAAAAATCATCCATCAAAAAGTTCACATCAACCATCGAGGAAATATTGAAATCAACCCAGGAGTTATGCGTGTACAAAAGAACAAAGTGCTCAACACCTCAGCCGTTACATTTTGTAGCATGACAAGGGGTATTTTCCACCACTGATAATTGACAGTCCCTCACACTCCATAAAGTATAATTGTCTTAATGTAGTTTAATGTGCATCATAAGTGTATGTGTATATGAGATGGAAGCCACCAGGGACCAGGCTCGCATATGAAATCGCTGCCTATCAAAAAGTAGGCCAGGCAAATCAGATACAATTTTTAAAATAACAATACACAAATGAGATTCATTGTGCTGTGTTGCAAGCTGTATTCAAAGGCGCAGAAGTAGGGCATTGCTAGATCCACTGGGTCAACATTAGTGTTCACATTGAATCAGCCCAAACATGAAAAGGGGTACAAAAAATGTTTTGCCCTGTCGTCATATCTCTTTGTATGCACCTGTCAGTCGAGGGAGCCTGTCATACTCCTCGTTTTCGCACCTCTCGCCTCCGACCGAGCCGCTGTGGGAAAAAAGGAAATAGCAGGCAGTTTTGTGAACAAACATTGAAATTATTATACTTGTAGGGTCACTTGGGCGGAAAAAATGAGATCAAAACGCATAAAATTTTCGTGCCACAAATTATATTTTTAGCCTGACCCGGATAGGAATAATATTGTAACAATTCACCCAAGGGTGTTGGAGAAAATTGGAATAACAAGGTAGAGCATGGCGCATCTGGGGTAATCCAAACAAGGAAAAATTAGCTTTATGAAGCCTGCTTTTGACCCACAATGATAATAATTTCATTCCCAGAGTGGAATTCCGGACTAGAGGTATTAAGGGCAAATACGCCACGGCAGAACGATATGAGATGATAATTTGAGATTTTATATTATATGGTTTTATGACGATGATGATATTATTTAAAATGGTAAGTGGGGCAAATTTTGCTGGGGTTGTTTTCAAGTGACTCATTGCATTTTTTGGTGGTTGGGGTTTACTCGCGTGTCCTACTTCAGTACAGGCAATCGTTGTATAAATCAATATGATATATTTGCATTATTGAAGGATTTCCGCCCTTGATTATTTTCTCCCATTGTGCCTTTTTATTGCGATGTGCCCTCATCTGGCAAAATGTTAGTTTGCATTTATTGAACGCCGTTGGGTTAATAACCAGCATGCTTATTTTGTAGCAAAATGAGCAATATCACAAATGTTAAATAAATATCTAGGAGTATTATGATTTCTTTCAAAATATTGTTGTTAAGTGTTGCAGATTTACTCAAGTATGTGCGCAATATTGGATTTTTTTGACGGGGCAATGTTTCATTTATAAGTAGTGCATGTAATGCGTTGGGTTATGTATTCAATCAGATGCCTGAGACATCGATATTTCAAACAAAAAACATTATTAAGCCTTGCTACATCAAATATGTGTTTTAAGAAAAGTACACAAACACAAAATTGTCTGATTTGGGGAAATAATGAGATCAAATTTGGTGAACAAACTTGTGACGCAATGGTTCAACTTTCAAATTCAAAATAGGGCATGTGCTTTGAAACAAGTTAGAACCGGTCCACTAAAGTGAGAGTGGAGTTAAAAGTAAAATACCGGTGCTGTTTTTTTTACCATGTTTGCATGAATGATATACACTTGCAAACATTGTAGCAAGCTAGAGTAAATGATAGATGGTTGGGGCGTATATATTTTGGGTAGGAAGATTTAGGGTTTGGGTTAGAAAAGATATAGGGTTATAAGTGAGATTAAAATTAGGATTCAACCATAGTGGTCAAGGGGGGGATGTTTTTTGTCCTACTTTTGCTTTTTATTTTAATAATTTTCCTGTTTTTTTCCTGTGATTTTGTTTTTTCAATTTGTGTAACTTTGGCTATGCCACTGTAGGCAAAGAGACAGTGCCAAGATCGTATAAAAAACAGCAGGTTTCAAATGCGGGCTTTAAGTGGCTGATTCAGAAGATCCTTGGGGCAGAAACTGTCAGATTTCTCCATTCTCCCATCCTCTTTAGTCTTTTAGGTGACCCTTTGGAAACATGTGCTTTCTCTCTCATCATCATTGCCATTTACAGAAGAAAACAAATTAATTAAGCAATTAAAAGTATTAGTTCATTTATTAGAGTAATTAGAGTAAATGTGAGGGGCAAGTATATACAATCAGTAAGCCCATACTCAGAATTAAATGGTTAATGTTTTTATGCTCTCTATAATTTAAGCTTTGTTTTTTTTACTGAAAACCCCATCTCTCCATGACAGGTAGTTGTAAAGTTATTCACAATTAATATGTCTAGAAAAACAAAGGGATTACATAGTAATATGTAAAACATATTTGGGATTATATCTAAGGACTAAAATCCCAATTTCCAACATTTTGTTTGATCAGCATGCTCTCTATAATTTAAGCTTTGTTTTTTTTTACTGAAAACCCATCTCTCCATGACATGTAGTTGTAAAGTTATTCACAATTAATATGTCTAGAAAAACAAAGGGATTACATAGTAATATGTAGGACATATTTGGAATTATATCTAAGAAATAAAATTCGCAATTTCCAACATTTTGCTTGATCTGCACTCCATCACTGAAGGTTCAAGGGGTCAGATAAAGGGTCTTGGTCAAACTGAAGGGTAAATTAAATGAGGTGTTTTGATAATTACTAAAAAGTGGGGCATCCCTTGCTGGTTACACCCCTTGCGAAGAAGGAAGCACTTGACTTGGAGTAAAGAAGGAAGCACTTGACTTGGAGTAAAACCTTGGTCCATATTTCACAACAATTTTTGTATCAACAGATGAGATCCATGTTTACATCTGTGAGTCACTTTCTCTGCTTTTTAAGGATGATAAACTTCACTTAAATTAGTCCATACCCATTTTAAATAAGATTATCAGAGTAAAAAGCAAAGTTTCTTTGAAAATGACTTGGAGTGGACATGCCAGAATTTTGTAGGTCATTTAATTGAACTGTCAGTGAATGTCCACTGTCTCATAGATTGCTGTCAATGTTTTCATTACTTTAATAATTTACTCCCTGTTAAAAATGACTCCAAGAAAGTGGGTTGAGGGCAAGTGTAAATCTCCAAGAAAGGTAAATCAAATAGTAAAAAGATAGCTCATCCAAAGTCAATAATTTGACACAATTATACAATACACACATTTTACTGGGATGCATACCATCAAACAGACAAAAAAAGTGCAGAAAGGAAGAAAAATATGACAGTAAACTGTTATTTCAGACATAGATTCAGGCAGTTTAGGCCCCTAAGGGTCCTTCTATGACACAATTGACATTGTGCCAACACCATACGCACACGCTTCTTAATAATAGTAAATACCGGGAGTTTCATTTTCCACGACCTTACAATAATGACCGGGATGAGGTGGGCAAACATTCTCGGCAAGTCCCTCACTGTTATGTGGCTGTTGTTTGCTTTATAAAATTGCTCCTTCATTTTTATTCCACCAACAATGTTGAGGGAGTAACTACTGAACCCCTTTTCTAATACAAATATTTGTTGTCACAGACTTACATCAAAGTTTTTTTTTTTCCTCTTTCAACAAATACAGAAAAAGCAGCACTTTTTCCCTATCATTTGATCTTGGAGAAACTTGATGATAAATAAATTCTGCACAATCTCCAAATTTTTAGCGCCGTTTTTTCCTATTGTCAAAACACGCAAACTAGGTTGATAAGCGGAATAAATTTGCATAATTTGACGAGGGCTGTCAGAGCTTAGATTTGACACCGGAACGCACATCAAATACCATTATCACTGATATGCGACTGGCTGGGTGAAAATTTCATTCGGTGAAATACCAACTCTTTTCATGGAATCGCTAGGACGTGACGGGTCATGTGATTTACGGTAATGAAGTTGCTAAGTGGGAAAAGTTACTCAGTAAATAGTGGCATAACTGGATTGCATCTGGGCCTAGATTTCAAGTCCGCATTATTCTTGAGATGTATATCGGATGTGATAACTCAGGGATAATTTAATGTAGTTCCCAAAATGTGGTGTTTATTGATTTTATTAAAAGAAAAATTGCCTTAGTAATCCAATACAATGGTTAGTGCAAACCCAGGAACAGGATGGAGGAATTACATAGTACATAGGGGCTAAGAAGTATGGCCAGTTCTGTAGCTTGACAAAACCTCTTTTCAAACCCAAATAAGATGTAAGAATGGCTTAATATCCTTCATTTTTTTTGGAAGGGAGGCACACTTTGTTATATTTTATTTAAAATTATTTGATAATCTTGGTAAAAATAAGATGATACAAACCTTAGGCCAAGAGATAAAAAGAATCTTTTTTCTGACAAGTACAAAGTTACAAACTCAACAGGTTTTAGGCATTTTTTGGTCAGCAAAGAATCCAATTTTATTAAGCTGCAATTGGATGTTTGTTTTTGTTTTTTAATTGCAAAATAGGTCCAACTCTTCAATTTTGAGCAGCTAGCCAAAAACTTGAAGACACCAACTTGATAAAAAGAATTTCAAGGACAACATTTGAACAAATGTCTTGGTCTTAGGCAACAAAAAGAAACCATGTTCTATGACTAGCAAGTACCAAAACATTTTTCTATGAGGAAGTAGCAAAACATTTTTAAATAAATACAAACCCAAATTCCATAAATTTCATAAAACAATTTTGTTACCATCTGATTATTTAGTTCTAAAATTCTGATTACCAAAGTGAAGTATTATCCCAACTACAATGATCTCATACAGGTTTGACTTTCAAGTAATTGATTATTGTAGTGCATGTGTTTTAGAGAGAAAAAAGAAAGAAAAGAAAAAACACTCTCACTGAGTGACCTGACTTGAAGAGCCTCTTTTCCACTACGACAGGGTTTCTTTGTCATCATCTTATTGTGGAAATTGCCTACCACAGTTCTCTTTTTAAGAATTCAAAAGCTCTAAAATAAGTCATAGTCTGAAAATATATCCACCATATGAACCATGCATGATTCAGTACAGAGGACTGACTGACAGAGACTTCCTAAGGGGCACAGCCAGGGGGTGTGGGCTACAGTCACACCCCCAAATTCACAAGTTCACTTTTTTTGCTCAATAGTATATAGCATGAGGTCAAAATCAAGACAAAAGGTAAAAAAGATCAATTTTTTGCGACAAGGTATTTTAAAAATAAAAAAGTCCATTTTGGGGGGGGGGGGGGGGGTTGAGCCGGGGGATTCAGGTCCACATTTTAACTGCACATAACCCACTTCTTGGCAGTCCTCCACCCCACCCCAAAAATTCCTTGAATCAGCTTCTTTAAGATTGATACCATACACTCGGTGAAGGAAACACCAACTAAAATGGTTGCATTGCTAAACTTTCTCACAAAATCTCACAAAATGTACAGCTGGTGTGCTACTTGTGGAATTTTGTTAGATTTTTGTACATAAATGTGATTTTGTAAAATTCAGTAATTTAAGTAAAGTGAACCACACACACATCCACACACATGCACACACACACACACACACATGCACACACACCCACACACCCGCACACACACACACCTGCACATACACACACAAATGCGCACACACACGCCCACACACTCGCAAACACACACCTGCACAAACATACAAACAACAACAACAAGACACATGCAATTATAAATCACACACATATAAAAAAAGAAGGAAATAAAGGAAACGCACATGCGCGAGCATTCGCATATGAATTCAAAACATTGATACAATGAACCCAAGTGAGTGGGGTTAGGGTTAGTGGATGCAACTATCCAAACACTTCCAGTTGCCAATGGTGACTTGGTTTCTCAAATCAAAAATACATCAGTCCCTAGAATGCACATGTTGTCCACTGTCACAGCTGTTTGAAAGTCTCATTTATTATCAAAAAAGAAGAATAAAGCAAAAACTATCAATGGCGACACACTTTTGACAACAAATTTTAAGTATTTATTCCACTAACTACATCCTGTGTAAATTTGATGAAATTTCATTGCGGGCAAATATGATTTTTCATAAAAATCTAGTTTTACACGTCTTTCTATGGGAAATAGGCATATAGAGGGTGCTATAACATACAAATTATGACCTTTGTAGGCCTATATGGCAAGATTCCCGCAATGGAGTGTTCTGATTTTTGCGGAGGTAATAGCTCTTGCATGCCCCTACTTATATCAGTTGTCAAAATTGTGTCGCCATTGCTTAAAATTGCTCTAAAAATAAAAGAGACTATTTGCATGGGGTCAAACAGCTGTGCTGTCACCAAGGCCTCCAGACTGTTCCCGGTAACTTTTTTTCAAATCAACATGAACACTTGTTTTCACTGATTACCAATAATAAAAATAATAATAAATAAAAAAGAGCGAGTTGGCGGATGCTGTTTCATGCCTACCAAGGTCAAAGTTCCATATTAAAGCCATTATCAGTCATTTTTTTTCCCAAATTCAAAATGCCCATTTTGTCTCTAAATTGCTAGTGTTAGGTCATATCAACACCTTATATTACTTTTCTTTGTGAAAAACAGACATTTAAGCATTTTAAAGCAGTCTTGAAGATGCCATTTACGACTGTTTTTAGACCTTAAAAAAGTTGGATCCCGACTTTTATTAGTAAACAAAGCATAAATATCATAATTTCTTGACAAATACAGCGTGTTACACTTAGCCACTTACAGGGGTCTTTACTACAACAATTTCTAATACAACAGTGCCAAAAATGGACTTTCATGAAAAATAAGGGGCGCTATTTGTTTACATTGTGAAGAAATCGCTGATAGTGGCTTTAATAAAAATACTGTGCATTATTACTCTGTTGAAAACGTCACAAATAAAACAGGTGACTAACATTTTTGTTTATCACAGAGACTTCTTAATTACTTTTGCTGTTTCAGATTACCCACAAAGCCATATCTATCACCAATTGAAAATTCCCTACTTTCTATAAAGCAAATATAAAACATTACACAATGAAAATGGCAACGAAAGGAATAGAAGAAAAAGTCTGCCTAGAAAGAAGTCAGCCTAGAAAGAAAAAACTAACTTAGGCACTTTTTGCACTGGCCCTTCTAGCAAGATGTCTTTCATAATTGCAAGCTTTGTTGATATTTCTTTTCTTGTCACCGATATTTCAGCCCTGTCAAGTCAAATTGCACCTGTTTACACTGTGTAATTGGACAGGAGTGCTTTCGGTGGACACAACACTTACAAATATTATCCTCAAACTCAAAAAAACTTTTGCAAGTGGTGGTGTTTGCCGATCAAGCCATTTCATAAATGAAGGTACATCATCGCCACCAGTATTGATGTCACTGCCAATGGAGAAAGAGGAGAGAAGGACCAGTCACTTTTTTTAATCAAAAGAAAGTATCTAATGGCTGGCTACGAGTTACAATGGTGCTCAATAGGCAAGAATAAGTGCCAGTATAGTGGGAGCGATCAGGGTCGTATGCAGGATTTATGGGGGGGGGGGGTCGGACTTTGAAAAAGTGGACTTTTAGTGGACCTAACCCACTAAAATGTTCCTTTTTTGGAATTTTTCAACATCTCATCACCAAAAAGTGGACTTTATTGTCAAATTTTTTCTAAATTTTGGACCTTTTTATAAAAAAAATCAGCAAAAAGTGGACCTTTTGCCCCTTTGGTGGAATTTGGGGGAGGCGGTGGTGATCGTACCCCCTGCACCCCAACACCGTATGGGCCTGGGAGGAATATCATCACTTCAGCCTTGTTTTATCTCCTGAGGGTTGCAAATAAAACATGAATACCTGCCTAATGTACTTGTGAAAAAAAATAAATACATATATACACATATTACAATACACCACTTCGTAACAAATTTAGCCACCAGTCCCACTATTCCTCCTCCTTCTCTTCCAAAATATGTTTTCCTTGTGTCAGCACTGGAAGTGGCAGGAATTGGTCATTTTTGGTTTTGTTACATCTAAACACAAATGAACAGCCTTTAAGCACATGTGTGACATGACTTGGGAGATGAGTCACCCACAGCCATATTCAATTTTGACTTTTCACATCAGGTGTTGGTCTTAAAAATGTTATAGTTTGATTGAAACCTCATTAAACCGGACACATTATTAATAAGCTATGGGTTGTCAATTGCTCAAAATAATATTCATGAAACAAAAAAATGGTTTACTTTCTATGCCAATAGTTAGGGAGAGCATGGCCCACTGGTTAAGGTATTCGCCTTTGGTGCAGGAGGTCCCAGGTTGAGTTTTAGTGGGGCCACTTACGAGTACTAAATTCTGGATTTGATTTGTATGAGAACTGTTGATTAAAACTGGAATTCTGCTTTCCTCATTATTCATTCAAACTTGGGCAAACGAACCATGAGAATGCCCCATCCTTTGGAGGGGATGTTAAGCTGTCGGTCCCATGTACATGGATAATCACGCCTGTATATGTAATCACAGCCAGTTTTGAAAAGAGTAGGGTGGAAACCCCTGGCTGTCCCAAGTCATCCTGGATCCCTGGGCATCATTGGATAGTAGTGTCTAAACACTGAATGAGTTACCCAGGATAAATAAGACAAAAATAAAATAAAATAAATAAAGCTTCCTATCAATAATGTGAAATGTGATTTCCTTTGATCATTTCACATTAAAAGTGTGGATCAAGAATACATTGACATACCGTATTGTTCCTAATAACGCCCCGGGGCGGTGCATTTTTCAAAAGGGAGGGCATTTATTAAAGGTCCATGGACATGCTTTAAACATACTTATAATACCACCAAAAAATGGTTTCATTCATAGTATGTATTGGTATCAATGTAAGATCTGCATAAAGCAGTAATTGAGAAACTGTATATTTGATAAAAATTGGGCATAATATCATGTGTTTTGGACAAGCTGTCAAAGGAAATTCCAAAACGAAAGTGATTATCGCGCTGACAGCGATGACCCGGAAGTGACGCCCGAGTAACAAATACGCGATACGCGCAACGCGTCATGATCGTCATCGTGGAACGGACGTGCGCGTGGCCCAGTTTTCTTGCATACGTAGGCCCCTACACAGTTGACTTCTCGCGGTATATGCGTCGTACGTGTTGTATCATATAATAATATGGCTTAATTTTTATTTGGTGGCTTAAAATTACGATAATAATGCGCTGTATTGTCGACGGGTGCACCAGCGGCGACCGTACCGACAAGGAGAATCAGAACAGAATAGCTTTATTCAAGTTCCCAGACAAAGAAACCGACAAGGAGAGATATCTGGAGTGTGGGGTGCGGTTATTTAGCCCACGTGTGAGCTTTGTTTACAACTTGTTACTCTGACGTCATTAAACGGGGTCAAATCCAACTCCAGCATCTTGATACGCGTTCGCGAAAACAGGAGAAGGCCCTGTCAGTTTGGGTTTAATTATCCTTGAAATTTAACACTTTCCCGATGTTCACTTTTAAAAATCTGTGTTGCGATATGATCAGGATACTGTTGAGGTACAAAAATGTAAGAAATTAAGAAATGTCTACTCAGCCGTGTCCATGGACCTTTAAGTCAAAAATGGAAAGTCAAAAATCACCTTACACACGCTTATTTTCCCTGATCAATTACCAATAATACACACGAACAAGCAGGGGGACGCTGTTTTTGAACCTCCCGAGGTCAAAGGTCCATACTAAATAAACTATTACAACTGTGCACAACATCGATTATGATACAGATTACGACAGTCCTGGTCATTAAATTATGTGATTTGGGTAAGCTTAACTCATTTTCTTGAACTGTTTTATCCAAAAATCGTAGGGGGGGGGGCGTTTATTAGAGCAGGGGCGTTTATTAGGAACAACACGGTATCCTTCAAACAAAGTAATTATATGTGAAAATATTTGATGGCTACTTTGATATTTACACTACATATATTTACTCCCAGTTATAGCTTATTACCCTAACACCTACCCCTCCCTCCTTCCCTCCATTCCCCTTACTTTCTCCCTCAGTTCCTCTATAGCCCTGCCCCCTCAGCCCCTCTCTCTGATAAACAGCATTAAAGCTTCTTGAGACTTCAGTAGCTAATAAATGTTTAATTGAAATGGTAGTGGAAAACACACTAAATACAGCGAGTTATGTTGTAAGCAGCAGCTGGATTGGAAATAAAATGATCTGCTTATCATTCTCTGGATTTTTATCCTAAATCAATGTGAATTTACTCTTTTTTTTAAATGCATTTTATTTTTTGCTTTTTTTAAGTTTTTTAACTTTTTTAATTTTTTGTATGACGTTTGTTTTTTTTTGGTGAGATTTTTTTTTAATGGAGTAAATTTTTAAACTCTAATTTTTAACCAGTTAATCCCTTATTCTTACAGTGCAATTCATATTAATACTAAATCTTTCATCCCAATTCCTTTTCCATTTATTGTTCTCAATGTGAACCCATATTCTCCTAACAATGTCAACACTTGGAGAATATGCCTGTATGTACCACAATAAAATCTTGGATGCTCATCCATTAGGACACCATCTAGATGGTACAGAACAAAAAAATCTCATCTGTTATTCTCTTCTTATTTAGAATTGGTGTTAATTTTTGCTTTTTATCGACATTAATATATTTGTCAAAAAATATTGTACATCATTCTTTTTTGATTCATTTAAATAATTACACCCCTCTTGAAAACAAATGTTTCACCCAAGGAACCAAAAGTCATTGCGCTGTGATCGTCACGCTGCGTAAATGCATTTGCCGTACCAACACGACATGCAAGACAAGGTATAAACGCGCCGTTTGCGCGTGTCAGGCTACACCGCGAAATTGCTGCACGCACTATCCATATATATTCAAGTAATGGATGGGGGGAGCTTAGGACCCAAAACATCAAATTATTGTGAACATGATAAACCCCGCCCCAATGAATAAGAATACTCCATAATCTTAACCATTGATAAATATGAATCCTTAATTACAAAAATCTTATCAAGCATGCAGGCCCTATGGTGACCAAATACTTTCCTAAACCATTACATAATTTACTTTTTCAAATGCACCCCATACCACAAATAGATCAGTCAATATTAAAGGTGAGGACCCATCTCCAACCCCCACCCCCCCCCCCCCCACTTTACTCCACCAAAACCAAAATTGGATTTTAGTATCAGGGAAAAGCTCCTATTCTTTTCATTACCTCAGTGAATGTAGGTTCAGGAAATATTTCCTTTGATGTTGTCTGGAACAAAAAATCTCCATAAATTACACACACACATGTCCTATGGCCAAATTTGGTTACAACCTTTTGCTTTACTTATCCAATGGTTGGCTGATTAACTCAAAAATTGCTAATCAGCTGTTTTGGGGTTAATGTTCATAATGAGAGAGAGAGAAAACATCTATGAAAAATTGGACCGGACGGGGTCACACACCTTTAATTATACCCCTCATTTCTTTGCCAATAAATTGTCTTAACTCTGCTGTATAATTCCTTTGGGGGTCATCATCATTGTCATCATTATCAATTATTATTATATATAATAATAGTAAGTCCGTACCATGGCTTCTGGGAAACTCAATGTACCTAGGAACATGAAAAAACACACCAAAATAAGGAACATTTAAATCTGTGAATCAGGAAAAAGCGTGCGAAAGAAACTTGTTTTTTAATTGAGGGAGAAACAGGGGATGTTGCAAAGGCTGTTTGGAAGGTGAATTCCAAATGATAGGCCAGCAAAACGAAAAAAAGAGCGTTCACTAGCTGACTAGGTTAACCCAAGGAAATTTTGAGCAATTTTTGCATGTGGATGATCGGAGTTGGGTAATCACTCTCATTATCAAAAATCAGCTAAAAACTGAGACCTGGCAAAAACATCTTGAGATTCCCAATAAAGCAGGTATCAAATTCACCTCTGCCTCTGCAAGTCTCACTGGGGTATCAAATTTGCTTTTCAGTCTTAGATAAGGTATCGAATTAGCAGGACTGTTATCCTGGACTGTTAATTATATGATGGACGCGGCATTTAATGGCATTTAAATTGGGCCAAAGTGGAACAAAACGGACTGTGAAACCGGATGTGTGTGTGGTAAAGGCACTATAAGTAATTCTGCAAGAACATGACAAAAAGCTACAGAATTTCATGTGAAAGATAAGTAAAACAAATTATGTACACTTTTTCCATATGAAATTATGTGTGTTTTTAGCACACATAACACAAGTACCACACGTAACAACTATACCACTTGTAACATAAAGTCAGCTACTTGCCTAGTATATTTTTCAGATCAAATATACAATACAATGCTGTTCTAATGACCATTACATTAAACTTTAAAACAACATCAATCCTAGTAAAATATGTTCTCACTTTAAAGGCAGGTGACCAATTAGCAGAGCTCATTGGCAAAATGAAGAATGATCAGCGGACGGACTATACGGTGGCCGGAAGTCTAAAGTGCTGGACAGGAAACATAAGATACACTCATATTCATAATTTAATTGATTAGCACAAGCAGACAATGTGCCCATATTTTATAATACTTAATTGACCAATGGTTGCCTAACTGTACTTTTGAAAAAAAGTCATTGAGTGGGGTCATTCACATATTCTTGCTCATTTTTCTCTATAATCATTCAAAGTTAATGACTGGTCAAAACTGTCACATTGATGAAACAGCTCCGGGAGTTTGTTCCTCTGATCACTGCTAAGTCTTGCCACTATGTCTAACTCTGCCACCTTGATTGTTAAGAGTTAGATTCACAAATCTGAACACCTGTAGATTTCTAACAGAAGCAGAATGAGGCTAAAAAAAGACAAATTATTTCCCGTATCTGATGCTGTGCATTAGGTAACAAGATCAAGTACACTGCATTTCACATTTTTCATTTGGTCAATTAAGCAAATCCCTATTTTCAAAGGGAAATTTTAGGCCATGTTAAACATCAATTTGCTTCTTGCCCCCTCCTCATCTTCTATAGGTTGGCTAGTATTGGGTTTATTTGCCAATATTCAGATAAGTTTTAGGGTTTTAAAATGATTCTGTAAATCTTTTAAGGGAAGAGTTCCATATGTACCCCACCTTTAAAATTGTACAGGAAATACATTCTTTTAATATATGGCCTAACCATAAGGCCAAACATAAAAATAATTTGTTACATGTAGAAAAGGGACTACATGGAACTTGTGCCCTTTTGTGTTGCTAATGAGTTGATAAGGTAGATTCGAGCACTTTTAAATGTTTTGCAGGTATACCTTATAGGGGTTAGATTTTTTAAAAATCTTAAAATAGAGTGCCTCTTCCCTTCCACAATCATACTGACAGAGGATTTAAAATTATTTATGCCAATTTTGCCAGACTAACAAAAATAAAAACAAAGCAAAACACCTCCCTCCTCACTTTTCAAAGAACCTGCAGGGATGAGGAATTATTTTTATGGAGTCTTAATTAAGAGGTCTATTTTTCTTTTATTTTTCACAAACTTAATGATTATACATTTTGTTCAACTTGACTTAGCTGCTTACGTTAAACAAAAAGGAAAAAGAAGAAAACTATTGAACCCAAACCTTTTTATAACCTGGTAAAAATTAGCAAACAAAGTAAAAACAAACAATTCTTCAATCAGTGAGTCAACTTTTTTGATCCATCAATTCATTGAATTGATGGATTATTGCCATCGAGAGCGGCGTGTTTTAATATGTCGGCTCTTATTTGCGAAACTAGTCGGCCGTTTTATGTCCGTTTTCGCCGAAAATTTGGCAAATTGTTCTAGAGCTAATGGGCCTTTCACCGTAGGTTTTATTTTTTGGAATTTTAGTGACGGGAGTCAGTTTGGGTAACTTTTGTATCTTTTTGTCAAGTTTTGGACATCATTTGATGCCGTGCTTGTCGTCTTTCTTACTGAATGCTATTGGTTTATGTGTGCACCTATTAACCGGTTCTAGTGGGGTTCTTCGTGCGAAAATGAAATGGTGATCGTGTTACCATATCTACCAAGGGCTTACCAGGGACTGAGGTAAAACACAAGTGCGAGTTCATTTGACTTGAGTAGATTGAGTGTAAACAAATTTCCCTGGATGAAGGTCGCCAGACTACTAATATATGACACAAAAGAAGTTGTTTTACTTGAGATCAGACTTGAGTTATGTTAATAACTCAGGGTATTTTGCAACCAAATCTCAAAGGATTTTCAGCAAAGGTATAATTTGCCTACTTTAGTGAAGCAAAACTTCAAAAATATTAAGTCCGTACCTTAGCAAATTAGGTATCGTGGTATCGTCCTTTGCAGAAGGCAAGCCTTTTTCCATTATGGCATTTATAATGAATATGCATAGTGTGTATGGTATAGGATGGGGTGCTGAAAGTTGGAGTTTGTTGTTGTTGTTTCGAACGGCCCAAAGTTTAGAATTTTTAGTTTATGTATATTGGTTTGGTTATATTTTTGGAGGTCGTTGAGAAAACAATTTGGTGTTGTTACGCTGAGAAGAAACCTTATCCTGGTTGTCATTATTAAGTTCTTTTGGCGTTTTGCGATACAATGGACATTGCTGCGACAATGTATTCCACCATGCCCAGGGTGGTTGGCTGTCCTCTAACGATTAGTTTGAACACTACGTTGACCTTTTAAGGCACCTTGAAACAGTTGAAAACCAGTTCTGGAATTTATTAAGTGGTCTTGAAAGTTTGAAGGCACTCTTAATATATGCAATTAGGTTTCTAGAATATAAAATATCCCCGATCCGATAATATGATAAACAAAAAAAAAAAAAAGAGCAGGATATTCACTTGCTTTTTGAACAGCGGTGGGCATAATGTCGGCATATTTTAATCACCCTTACACTGGGATATATATTCTTTGCGAGTTGGCGACGGACAACAGTGGGCGGCACCCAGGGGGGAGAATGGGGGGCAATTGCCCCCCAAATTTTTTTCATTCCCACCCTTGGCGAAAGAAAAATGAAGGATTTCGGGCAAAAATTTCAGTGATTTGGGGCCAAAAATCAGCGATTTTTGAGGCCAAAAATTGGTTTTTGAAACAAATTCCAAATTTTCATATTTGTCCCCCCCCCAGAATTTCACTTTTGCCCCCCCCCAAGATTTCACTTTCGCCCCCCGTTTGCCCCCACCCCCAGGAGAAAAAGAGGGCTGGTGCCGCCACTGACGACAAACACGCCCGCAAACACGCTTGCCTTACTTCTGACGGGTTTTAGATATTTGTGTCGACGGTTACCCACTACTGATGGGCAAACATCAACTCTTTTACCTTGTAATATCCCGCTTCGTTGAAAAAAAGCGGGAAAAATGTTGAACTAAGTGGCGGGGTAAGGTGGTAAGTAAGCATATCAATACTAAGCTGGAAAATCTTTGGAACACAATCTTGCCAGAAAATTAATTACAATAGATCATTTGATAGGGAATATTCCTAAAAGTTGTTCAACAAGAGTCAGCGAAAAGTGGCAATTAAAATCCTC